>JANIEQ010001054.1:0-19197 GCA_024708375.1 Oxalis stricta | reverse complement strand
TCATTCTTTTTAATCTTTTATTATTATTACTGCTATTATTTTCTTTAGTTTGCTCTTGATCATGTCATTCGTGGTCAGTTAGGTTGAGAGACAGCTTTAATTTGTTTTGAATTAAGTTCAATTAAGGTACTTGTTCTGTTGATTGTTTGGCCTAGATTTTACTAGCGCACGGGCTTTTGGTTTTTATTTCTCACCTGTAAAAAGTGAATTCACAGTAAATTAGTTTCTACAGTAACATAACCACTTCATCCGTATCAAAATATATGTTGTTTTGAATTTTTAGGTTCCTACATATTTTTTGAATTTTTAAATTCATCCAAATATATATGTATTTATTGCATTTTTTAATACGGAGATAGTGTATAGTTATTTATTCATTTTGTCTTGTGAGTTGTGACATGTTAGTAATGGTCCTTAGAGCTAACATATACTAGAATGGTCTCCCATGTTCTTGTCAATGGGGTTGTATGTGAATCGTTTGTATGTTCTTCATTTAGAATACAGTAATTTGATTACTAATACATGAGCAACGATAATCAGAAATTAAACAATGTAACAAATCAATAGATGAAGGGATGAAATTGACCATTTTAATAGTATATCCTGAGTTACACCATAACATTGAACTAGAAAGCGCTAATTTTCCAGCTATGACACAGAGAAATGAAGCTAATACACATCCTAACATGAAATATTACATGTATTTAACCAAAACAACATTACTATATTGAACTAGAAGCTGTACCAATAAATAAATTAAAAGAAATTAGAAAGCTGTCAATTTGCCAAGTTTCTAGAAGCATTAAGTGAATTCAAGTCGCCGGACAAATTTGTGAACCGCTGTTAAGCAGCTTTGACTGGTTTTGCAGATTTTCCCTCGTATACAGTAAACTCTGACGGCTTTTCCCACTGCAGATAACAAAAATGGAATGTCCGCCTAAATGGTAAAACCCAAGAAATAAACAGCAGGAAACAACAATAACTGATAGTTGGAAAGCTCTCACCAGGCTTCAAGTCTCTTCACAATTATAATAGTACTTGAATCCATCAGGACAAGAGTGTTCACTCCAAACACACTCTGGAGGGGTATAATTGTACATTATGTGTGGCTAGAATGTTGCAGTTGCTTGCATTCCATGTTGGCTAGAGAAACACATAAAAGTAATCAGGCCATTGACTTGTCAAACAAGTCACCAACAACCGACTTATACAAGTATTTAAACTTATTCGCTCTAAGTCGACATAGTTTTCTTTCGAAACTTCAGATGGTCAAAAGATTATTGAAAAAATAACAACAGTAGAGGGGGATCTCGTGATGGGGTTCATGATTTATGGCAATGATGTAAAGTAACATGTATGAAAATTTAAATCAAATCCTCAAAATGTTAATCCAACAGAGCTGCTTTAATAGAACAAAAAGCCTCAAATAAGTTCAAACTGCAGTAGTAGTAGTACCTCCTCTCTAGTACTCAAAACTTTGTGGATGCTCCAATGCTCTGAGTTAAAGGTTGTATAGGATGGGATGGCTGATTGACACCATGAGGCACAGGTTCCTGGTTTGAGGGAATGGCGCAGGTGCCTCTGAGGTAAATTTGAGGCAATCGGCTGTGAGGGAAACGTTTGTCGTCCCATTGAATCACCAAAATTGGAAGATTGCCTTGAATTAAAGGACAAAACCACATATTATGGATGGAACTTCAGCCATTCACCTTAAAACCATCTACTTTCATCTGAATACTAGGTTTTCCATCCAAGAGTCTTAAATGAGCATGAGCAACAGACCCGGTTGTCGACTTTAGAAGTGTATTGAACAACCATCAAATCATGTCAAGATTTTCAAGCAGCCCAGAGAGAATTCCATAAAACAATTAAGTGGCAATATTCTAGCCGCGACAATATGTATTTTTATAAGCTTCACAAATCATCAACTTTAAAACATGGCTTCAGGTATGTCACTGGTATGCATAAGGAAAAAAAAAAAAAAAAAAGGCAAACTTAAACCTTGATTCTCCTCCAGTCCTTGGTTTTTTAGGGATCTGCAAAACAGAACGGCCAATGGCAAGAATCACAGCCCTGCATTGACAAGTCCAATGAAAATATTAAAATAAAATCAACTAGAGACACCATAAAACTAATGGAATCACCGCATGATAATAAATACTTACTCGCATCACAAAAATGTCCATTCAACGCATTGATTGCTGCCAATGCCATTTCTCGACTTGGAAAACTTGATAAATCCATATCCTTCAAAAAAAAAATACCAGGAAATAATAAGCCAACTGGAAGTTCATGAGTTGTTACTAAAATTGCAACAATAAAACACACAAGAAAAAATGCTAAGAATCGAGAGGCTTGTCATGAGCATGGTAGTATGAGTATGATAATTGACAAATTCTCAACCAGAAGTATATCCATGCATGAATGAAGTGTCAATGAATAACACATACGACTGCAGCTGTAAGATACTTGCCCAAAACACCACAACATCAAGGGAAAAGTTACCATCTCTAAATTTCTAATGCATTTATTAACTTTAAAACAGTAAATATATTCAAATGATGAGGATAGTATACGAACCACGGCTTTGCTTAGTGCTCATCACGCACAACATAAATATCTTCGACGTGACCATAAGCAGAAAATATCTGACATGAATAGTTCAATACATTAATTGTGGCACTGATTTGGTTCGATAACTAATGCAGATGCAAGCAACAAATGCAAATCATTTAACTGCTATAAAATAAGCACAACATACTTCCGAAATTTCTTGGTCTGTAGCATGTTTGTTCATACAACCAACAAACAGCTTGTCTGGAAGTGGCATCCCTGTCACAAAAAGTAAACACATACAATAAATGCATTAACACCAGCAAAGAGAGAGACTTGAAACTCACAATACACACACACACACACATATATATATATATATTGCCCAAATGATAAGGGGGAAACCCCAGAAGCATGTTGCAAAAACAGCGCAAAACTAAGAAGATTGACATTTAAGCTTTTTTAACTTGTCTGATGTCATTTTTCGTTTAAAATAATTGTGGCACAAGTCTCCAACTATGAAGGAATACTCATGGATCATGATCAAAATGCTTAGTTGGTTATATGTGACGACAATTAAAAGCAAAAATAATAAGAATCTTAAAGTGCTAACAAAGGCAGACTAATGTTTCACTGCCTCAGAAGCAAAAAGCTTTATAGCACCCAATAAGTGTATGAATTCATTATATATTTGCACGCCAAAAACCACAGTTTTCTCCATGCAAAAGATGGAATATATTCTTGAAGATTTTCCAAATATTTAACAGAAAGAGAAACACATTAACATGCTGAATGGCATAACCATATAGCACTGACACAAAATATCATCAAAGAAATGGGTATTTTCTTATCAGAAGCTTACCAGGACGCTCCCGCCCTCCGTTAGAATTAACATGACCTAAATGCAGTTTCAACCATTAGCATAAGCATAGGGGCAAGACAAAAAATCTTCAAAAAACATGGTATTTCAACCGTGACAAGCTTACTGAGACGATCACGTGCCCCTTCTGCATATTTGACTTTGATCGGAACCAACTCCTGAGTCAGAAAATTTACTAACAAATTCATAACTGAGAAAACGACATGATAATAGACCAAACCAGCTTATAACAGCAGCTAAAAACTCACTCCAGGAAAAGCATACTGATCATTTAGAGCTGCGATAGCCACTATCAGCTTCCTCACATGTTGTGTATTTCACAAAACAATATCCTGCAAACATAGATTGTGCCTGATATGTAAGCCAGTCTCCACAATGCATAAGAAAAAGGAAAAGAAAGTCGGTCAAATAGTGAAAGACATTGAACTCAATTCCACTACTGTAATTATAGTGACAGACAAGAACTATATGATTCATCAAAGCACTTACAAATAGTAAGAAGAAAAGTGCCCCTAGCTTTGAACATGCCTAGTGATTTCCAAGAGAAAACGAAGTGGAGAAGATGAACAATGAAAATGGTTACCACTGTTAGCAAGCATCAATAGACACTGGACAGGAGTAGACAGGGTACACACAACTTGAAATTCTTCCAGATAAGGTTACAGTGTAGCAATTGACATACATTAGGTAATGCACAATGGTAAAATGGATCACAACGTACATAGATTTGGGGAAGGGGAAAAAAACATTTTTCAAAAGAATGCATATTAAATACCTCCTCTTTCACCATTTCTCTTATCCTTGGCGAAAACAACCTCGACTACATTTCCATGCCCCCGAATAAGTCGTAAATCTGACACAGAAACAGGAGCGTTTTCAAGCATGAACTGAACGTCTAATAGAGCTCCAACTATACTAGTAAGGAAAAGTGTAGTTACATCTTGTTCGGGTATCCTTCTTGGAATCGGGGCAACGTAAAGCTTGGGTAAAGTGCCACCATCGACGTGATCTAGATAAACGCATTCTATGATCCACAATTAGCCCAATTGACCAAAAAAAAGACCAACATTGATGATTTCATTAAACTTAACATAAGGTACTAACCACCTGGAGAAGCACGGCGACCGGAATTTTGAAAGCCTCTCTTGCGGCCGGAATCATAACCGCTCCCTCCGTTCGACCAAGATGCTCCGTCGGCGTCATTATTCGTGTTATTGTGGTTGAAATTCCGGTCAGCCTCGGCTCTGTATTGGTCATCGTGCCAAGACGAAGGATTCGGCGGCTGCGAGTTGTTGCGATTCTGGTCTTGGTAGTCAACATATCGGTCCGTTTGTCTCTTCATTATAACTAATTGGCCTCACAAAACCCTACACACTTGCTCTGTCTGTTGGGTTTAGCGAACACCAGAAAAACGAAAGCGAAAACGATGAAAGGCGCGCGAAGACTGCGAGAGTCAATGGTGTCGTTCCTACATCTGATTGTTTTTCTTGGTTTAATTGCATCACAGGTCCTTAATATTATTAATTTAACATTAATGTCCTTGAACTAATGTCATATGCGTTCGGGTTATGTAGTACTAATACTTTGTTTTAACTTCAAGCCCATGACCTCCTTGTGAAGTATTGACATTCACTTGCCTAGTTGTAGACTCGAAGAGTGGAGCCATGAAGAAATTTGGGGGTTATAAAGGAAGCTTCCAGCTTATATTGACATCAATTTTCGTTGGCCGATGGTATCTCGACTCTTAATTAACTATCATAGTACTGTAAATATTAGGTATCTCTTCCGGGGGAGTCGAGTCGTAGGCTAGTATAGCAAGTTGTTGGCTAGTTATAGACTTGAGAATATCTAATATCATCTAAGACTATATCAATATGCCCGTTTTACTCTAGTATGTTATAACTTCAGACGTCACCTAGCTCACCAGTCCACCACATGTCTTGAACTTTTACGATCTATTTTCTTTTTTAATGCTCAATCTAAGTAGTTAATGATGAGGATTAGATGGTGCTTAATAAAATAGTACTCCAATCTACTTATATAATACTCCTTCCGTCTCAAATTAGATGTTAATTTAGAGAATTTCACATAAATCAATAAAATATATTTTTAGTTTATTTTTCAATATAATTGTGATTGTATAGACTAAAAAACCCTCATGGAGATATGTGGGTGAAGATGGTGAAGTTGGTGAGGGAGAATACATGGGGACATGAGTGAAGGTGAGAAGATGGTGAAGGTGGTGAGGGTATAATGGAAAAACATAATTAATATTCTTTAAATTTATCAAAATTTACATTTAATTTGAGATAAAAAATTATGTTTATATTAGCATCTAATTTGAGCCGAAAAAGTTATAAAGGAAATCATCCCAACTTTGTTACCGAAACAAGTTCCGAGTCTCTATGGGTCCGTTCGTTTTGCGGTTTACGGATGCTCGAGCATGCTTAAACTTGCTCCAAACTTGTCTCGAAAAACGTGTTTTTTTGCCATTTTTAGTAAAAAACACGTCTTTTGAAGCTTAATTTGGAGCAAGGTTAAACATGTTCGAGCATCCGTAAACCCGCAAAACGAACGCACCCTATAAATCTGCAAACCTATTTATCTATTTTTACAGAATTTTGGAATTTTTTTCCTTTTATCTTATTGTTACTGCTATTTCCTATAGACAATACAGTCACTTCCGTTTTTCTCTCAATATATATCCCTTTATTCTTTCAAAAGTAAACCGCTCAATTATATTTGTGACTGTTCAATCGACATTTAGTCCAATTTGAAATTTTAGATCATACTAGAATTCAACTAGGGTACGATATGTAAATATATTTGTTTAATTTGTGTCATCGTTTATTATAAATAGATTTGTTTTAATTTCATATTAATTTTAGTTTTTGACTAGATAATGTCCAGTAATTGTTCATCGCAGAGTTTTTGAAGTCTTCACGTTGACGAACACTTTGGATGAAGCCAAAATGTCAAATGGACGTTCCTAAATGCTGCGGCCTACAGGCAACACTTCACATTATAATTTTATTTTATTTGCCATCCTAATTCAGTTTGTTCATACAGTTGCCAGCAAATTTGGTTCTTACTCCCGTCTCTAGTCTTTTCATTTTTATCATGTTCAGTTTCATTTAAT
Source organism: Oxalis stricta (assembly GCA_024708375.1). Lineage (NCBI taxonomy): Eukaryota > Viridiplantae > Streptophyta > Magnoliopsida > Oxalidales > Oxalidaceae > Oxalis > Oxalis stricta. Next base: position 12,625 of record JANIEQ010001054.1, on the reverse strand, counting down.
TTTCTTTTCAAAATATTTAATTTTGATCTCATCACTTCTCAAAATCTCATTCTGCAAATATGGCCTAAAAAGCTTTTATTTATTCAAGCCCTTCTTAATTTAAGTTGTGTGTCGAGATTTCTAATTAATATATGTAGTATTAGTAATTAGTTTATACTCCGGAGAAGAAGACAAAAAACTAAGGTTAAATAATTTTCTTTTTTTTCTGAAATTTCCATATTTCATCAAATTTAGAGAAAAATAGTTAGTTCATGTATGTCCTGAAACTAATTACTCCATTTGAATGTCGTTGGATAACTCAGAACTGAAGTCCCTAAGTAGGAAGAAGCAACAGTCCTACTCTAATATAATCCGTTTCAACAAAAGTCAACATATTTTTCGTTTTTTGCACCCACCTCGCCACCTCCTAACGGCATGGCTTTGCTAAGGCGTTATCTCGAAACACGTGATTGTCTAAGAAGACGTGGAGGATACCGGAAGAGACATGACTTACTTGTGTAGCACAATAACCTTTAAGGACATCAAGATTTCTAGGAACCTTTAAAGATAACTCCTCCTCAACACATTCCCTCTTTGTTTCAATGATTTCATTTGTTTCTTCATTACCATCTTCAATAATTTCCAACTCTGAGCTTTCAATGAGTTTCTCCTCTTTTCCTATCTTACAAGCTTTGATTTCCGACTTTTCAAATTGTTTCTCAACATCACACAATACACTTTTCACCGAAATCTTTATCTAGCTTCTTCATTTTCTCCTCCTCAATGAGTTATTCCTTTGTAGATTCAAGGATTTTCTCATTTTCCCTTTTGATAGATTCAAGATTTTCTCTTACATTTCTCATTACTTGTTTGAAGAATGCAAGATCCAACATAAGAACCACCATATTTATTCTTCAATATCTCCCAAGTCTCTATATCAGTGAGTCTATCATGAAAGTAGTCCAACCTAGTTTGATTCATGTCTTCAAACTCTCTAATCCACATATCCTTATGATGTTCCCAAACCGACAACTCACTCTCTCTATGCTCAACTATAGATCTAGCAAGATTTATAACACTACTAACCTTAACACCACATCTCCTCTCTAAACTCCAATTCAATAAATCTCAGAATCAATATATCTATCATATGACATAGCAAATACCTTAATATCATCAGCCTTTCCTCTTTATTTTGACAAGTCCTCCCAAGATCTCAACATGAGGCTCTTGATGCCACCGTACGATACCTCATAACCTGAAGCCCCTAACCGGGAAGAAGCAACAGCCACTTTGCTCTAATACAATCCGTTCCAGCAAAAACCAACACAAACCAACTAAAATCACAAATCTAGAAAAGTACTAAAATAGAATTCTAAACTTTAAAACAGAACCATAACAATCATTCTCATGCTTCCTGATTTCATTGAATGCTTAAAACTAATCTAATAAAAGAATTTCAAGTACTTAGATCCTAAGAAACTGATTCAAGAGGAAAACAAATTGATTTCTTCAATAACTTGGTACTGAAAATAAAAGTAAAAATAAGAGAAAATGGAGATTCTTTGATTTTCATTGTAATTTTCGGCTCAAGTGTTTCTGAGTACAAGAAGAGCTTATATATTGCTCTATAAAATCCTACTACTTGAAAGGAAAAATTTCAGCTGGTATTTCATTTTAAAAAAAATGAAAAGCAAAATAACATAAAGATGAAAATGACATCTACACTACCTGTCAAAAATTACTTAACTGTCCATGATATTCCTTGCTCACCACTTCTTCTTCTTCACTTTTAATCCCTCGATAAAAGATAGAACTGTAATTGAGATCAATTTACAATAGCATTTCAGATTTTGATTTCCAGAAAATAGCACAAAATGGCTCAAGTTTGACTTTGTAGGTTGACTTTTGATTCAGCTTCAAAAATGGCAATGTCTTCTTGTAGAAAACTTCACTACACTAAAATTGACTTGTTTGAATCATAACTTCTTCATTTGAATGATTAAAACTGAAACTTGAAACTAAAATGCAGAAAAATAGCTAAAACAAGCTATCACAAGCTTCAAAACCATTTATGTGAGCTTTCTTCATCCAATCACCATACAAACATCTTCCAAGGACTCAATGTGAGCTTACTGAATGAAAATCCCAATAAAAAACGAGCTATAAGAGAAAATCCTAATTTGCGGCAGTCACATATGAACAATCGACAACTTCAGCGGCTAGTTTATTCTAGAGTACTTAAACGATAAAATTGACTTCATAATCAAACTTCAGAGCGCAATTTCCAAGCTAAATGGACCCTTGAATCATTTTAATCCATCAAGAAACGAGAGAGAAAGAGAATACCCAATTGCGAAAAACAAAGGTTAGAACCCTAACGATTTGAGGCTTTCTCCATGATGAAATGCAAGTATAATTGGACTTCACGAATGGATAGAGGACATCGTCACGAGTAATTCCATGTGTCAAACGAGCTATGCCGACGATCGTAGCTCCGATAACCAACTTTGGCTTAATTTCGACGGACTCTCCCGACGTTTAAACCCGGCTTACACCAAGATCCTTGAGCTTTTTACGGTGTGTTGTCTCGTCCCTCTCTGTATCTTTGCTTGTAGAATCCTGAATCAATTCTCGCTTGATGTTGTGATACATTGTTTTGCTTTCAAAATCTTGTTTAGCTCCATTAAAGCCTCCATGAAACATTTCCCAACTTAAATGGCTAAAACAAATTGATCCCTTCCATTTTTTTGACTTTTCTTCCACAATTAGCTCTCAACATTTTCCTGCATATCGGCTTCCCGAAACAAGCTAATCCAACAATTGCAAGTTAAAATTCATCTTATATAAGATCTGAATTTATGTTAATGATATTTATTTATTGTTATTATTATTATTTTAAATGAATTTTAGTCATCTTAACACATCATTATCAATTAATTTTAATTTTTTTGCAAATTATAACTTCTGGCCATTTATCCACATTCGGAGATTCAGCGATAATAAACTGAATTATAAAACTCTATGACCTCTTATTATATGTTTACTTTTAACTGGTATTTTTTTAAGGTACTTTGAGTTCCTTTTCATCTCTACTGCACAAGAATATTTTATTGGTTTCTTTCCTTCAGGTATTTCGGCGTGACATTATGTAATTGCTTTCAAAATTTAAAATCCAGGTCTACAACTAACATACCAATGAGATAAATGATTTTAACGGAAGATTATATGGAGGAGATGCACACGTTGCAGTTATAAAGTTAAGGAATTTATGTCACTTTTATAGTTTCAAAGTAGCAGACCGATAAAGTACACAATGTTCAATAGCAGTACATCGTCTTCGTGAGAAAAATAGCATTGATAGTTTAGTAGCAGACATCGTCTTCTTGAGAATAAATAGCATTGATAGTTTATATATATTGCATAATCGAAAGAGAGTTTTATTCGTTAATATGAATTATGATTACTTCTTTGTACCAATATTACCTGATTCTACAATAGATCGTGAGCTATAATAATACAAACACTAATTAATTATATGCAAATGTCAAATGCTAATTATATCTCTACTTTATAAAAGTTTAAGATAGTTCAAAATATGTTTATTCTCTTTCTTTTTCTAAATTGTATTGGACTTTTATATTGTACATTTTTTTCAAGTGTTTATTTAAAATTATAGTTTTGTTTGTTGTTTCTAATTTTTTTATGAGGATTTTGAAAGGTCCTTGATCATCATTAAATTTCGAAACGGAGTCGAAAGAGATAATTTCTTTACAATTGCAATATGCATCATTTTTCTTGTCGATGTAATATATAGAAATGGCTCGGTTCACAACTGCTTCATTTTTCAAAACTAAAATAATTTAGTTTCTTTGAGTGTAATAAAGTGTTATCGAAAATAAGAAGTATATACATTCTCCATATATTGAATCATTAATATGATTTTGAGTTAATTTTAAAGTTGTCTTTTATCGAAAAAGAAAAAACATTTTAGCTATGGCTATAAACATCACAATCTTTAAATAATGATAAAAATTAAATTACATATGTTTATCTCATCATATTTGATCTATATTAAAAAATCGCCCCGACGCTAGTTGACTTAAATAAAAATAATCACACGAATATTGTAGCTTGTACCTCTGTTATCTTATAGACAATAGAGAGACTTTTTTCAATTTGTCCCAATTACAATTCAATTGCAAATTTTATTGTCAAATCAACATCCGACACATGGCGTTTTATTAACGAATAGTAATTTGACACATATATATAAGAACTTTGAGTTTAATTAGGTTTCAAGTTACAATTTTAAGTTAATGATATTATTTTTTTCCTTTTCTAATTAAGAAATCAAAATACAATAAAAACATAATGATTCCTAATAAAATTCTACCAATTACTTTTTCTTAATATAATAGTTTTATTCCTAATCAATTTCTATCCATTATTTTAAAAAATCCTAATAAAATTATAATACACTATATTTTTTTCTATTTTTTTATTAAATAATTTTTCCTAATAAAAATTCATTATATTCTTTTTCCTATTTCTAATTAAAATAGACATATTTTTTTTCCTATTCAAGCGAGCATATTGTTAGAAAAATTATTCCTAATCAAATAATAATATATAATATTTTTTAATTTTTTTATTAAACTATATTTCTCATTTAGAACTTTAAGTTTAATTAGGTTTCAAATTATAATTGTAAGTCTATGATTTTTCCTATTCTAATTAGGAAATCAAAACACAATAAAAATATATTCCTAATAAAATTATAATACACCATATTTTTTTCCTAATTTTTTTATTTAACAATTTTTTCTAATTAAAATTCATTATATTACTTTTTTTATTCCTAATTAAAACGGGCACATTTTCTTTTTTACCTATTCAAACGGACATATTGCTAAAAAAATTATTCCTAATCAAATTAAAATATATATATTATTTTTTTAATTTTTTGTAATATATATTTAAATTATTTATTTTTAAAGGTATGATACTTTTCCATCCAACGGACGTCAGTGACACATGTATTTAAGAACTTTGAGTTTAATTAGAAATCAAGTTATAATTTTAAATCAATCATATTATTCTTTTTTCCTTTTCTAATTAGGAAATCAAAATACAATAAAAACGTAATGATTCCTAATAAAATTCTACCAATTACTTTTTTCTTAATATAATAATTTTATTCCTAATCAATTTCATCTATTATTTTAAAAAATATTTCTAATAAAATTCATATTATTTTTTCCTATTCCTAATTAAAACGAGTACATCTACCATTTTTCTATTCAAACGGGCATATTATGAAAAAAAATCATTCCTAATTAAATTATAATATATATTATTTTTGCTTTAAACTATTATTCCTCATAAAAGCCCGTTTTATATATTTTTTCATTCTTAATTAAAACGGCACATATTATTTTTCAAACAATAGGAATAACTAAATTGATTAGATGAAATTATAAATTTTATTATGAAATCTTGATACATAACTCTTACCTTTTATTATGTTTATTATTTTTGAAAAAAATAAATTTTAAATTTAATAAGATTGTATATTTTGAAATCAAATCAAAATAATTATAATTGATATAAAGTTAAAAAAAAAATTGATAGATTTAATAATTTTTAATATAAATAATTATTATATAATTTTTTATAATAATATATATTTTAATTTTTAAAAGATTTTGGATCTTTTTTCGTCCAACTGGACTGGACCAATCGAATAATATCTACAAACTACATTCTTATAGATCACAAGTGTCATTTAAAATTATCTATTTTTTTCTTATTTGAAGATGTAATTGTCGAATATAAAGCGTTTATAATCCATCATACAAATAACTATTTTATTCGATAAAAAGATAAACTACATTATCCCAAATTATTGAGTGGATAATATTGATGCATTGGTTGCATGATGGCAGGCTCCATGCTAATTTTAAAAGAAAAATAAAAAGAAAAACCCAAATATATCTATACTGAGCTTAAAGTTCGAAGATCGATTAAAAAATGAGCGAGTTCGAGCGGAAAAATTAATCGAGTTGTGGAGGTGAATTTTTTTGGGCTTGAGATCGATGAACTCGAGTTTTTTTGCTCGAATCGACAAAAATCGAGCTTTTGCGAGTTCGAGCCGAGCCGATCCCTAACTGCTCGCGAGCTTTTATAAAAAAAAATATTTAAATAAAATAATATTATAAAAGACATTTTTTACCCTATAATTTTTTATTCTAAATAGTATATGAGGGTATAAATGTCATTTAATATTAATAATATAGATTTTCTCATTTAATTTCTTTCTATAACAAGATCAAAGTAATACATATTATATTAATCCAAGAAAAATGACATTCTTATCTTTATAAATTAATAAAATAAATTTTTTTATTTGGTCAAATTTGTCATTTATATTATTATATTTATATTTTTTATTTTTTGAAAAGCTCGTGTACAGTTCAGGATCACTAGACGTCTTAGCCGAGCGAGCTCGAGCCCGATTTTGAAGCTCGAAAATTTCGAGGTCGACTCGATTCGGCTCGTTTTCTTGACGAGCGAGCCGAGCCGAACAACTCATTTTTCCGGACCTTGTATGTCAAAGTTATTGCCATAAAAAAGGGTACTAACAAAGTGATAAATAAATTAAATCAGACATGAACGGAACGGAGTTTTCTCTTATCGTCAGATAAATAAAAAAGGAACGGGGTTTCCTCTATTTTTTTTTTTCCTTTTGGGTACCAGACAAACTGATTCCATGAATATTCCATTATCCTTATTCCTTCTTGGAGTATATCCTAACACTAATCACTCAAATTTAATCGGTATAGATAGATTATTCCAAATTTCCAATGCATGTTACGGAGTATTAGGTGGAAGTGGAACCAACAAAGGACAAGCATTCCACTAACAACATGTTCGCAGGAATGGCATTTTTCTTCCGGATAATATATCGTTTGAACTTGGATTATGCCCATACTTATTCCATTCTAATTAAGTACTAAATTGCGTCATTAGTGGTAGGCACACAGCCACAAAAAAAAAAAAAATAAAATTGCAACGTTCACTTTTTTTAAAAAAAAATTGTAATTGGATAAAGAAGAGTCAAGTGTTTGGCGTCGTATTGTGTGAAATTTTGACACGTCTTCGTAACCACCGGCAAATGGCAGTTGCCGGTTGCCGTCCCCTACGAGCTGACACGTTCAAACCTCGGCTAATCGATCAAATTAAATTTTTTTTTATATATAATTAATAAATTAAAAATAAAAAAAGAAAATAAACCCTTCTCGCTTCGATTCTATTTTTTGGAGTAATAACAATTAACAAACCTTCCCTCCCCATCTATAACCAGGTAGTTTAATCAGTCAAGTACATCTGATTTGTGCTCCAAAATTGGACCCAAAACTTACGTAATTGTCTCCAACGACTCTTCGGTGAGGTAAAAATCATTTTTTCTCTTTTAATTTTTGTTTAATTTTTTTTTGTTTTTTTTGTTTTTTTTGATAATTGATTGATGGGTCATTTAGTTTCGGTATTGATTTGTTGGATGATATGTGGGTATGGTTTTTTCCCTCATCGAAGTGGCGATTTATGAAGCTGCATTGTTTTGGTCCGATAGAAAACATTGGAGAGGAGAACTGAAAGCGAATCGATAAATAGTCTTCTTCTTTTTTCTTTTTTGTGTGGTTTGATCTTTTATACATATGTGAATAGAATTACTTGATCATCCGTTGAAGGGTTTTGGATATTCTTATGCTGAACAGGCAATGAAATTGAATTTGAAGTTTGTTTTTTTGTCTGTGTGTTTGGAAGCGAGTTATTTTTCCATCATTAAGCATTTTTTATTTGAAATGCAGGATCTTGTTGGAACACATTGTGCAGATTGCAGAGTGCTAGAGGGTATTCTGTGATCAATATTCGGTCATCAGGGTTGTATGATTAGTGATCGTTGAAAGATTATCTAGTAAAACTCGTCGGTGTTGATAGAAAATTGGAATATTGCTCATTGGTTGAGAACTGGTTGTCATTGATTGTCGATATATCAAAGGTGAAAGGGTTCTCATGATAAATTAGAAAGATTAACTGCTAAATTACTGGAAAGTGAGCATATGGGTTCAAGAGAAGAGATTGAAGTAGACCTTGAAAGTGGTGGGACAACCAGTGAAGAAGACATAACCAAAGACCATAACCCATCAAATAGAAAATCAGATAAATTCTTTAACAAGGTTTGGAATGGGATTACGAACTTTGATGGATCAGTCAGTGGTGTAGCATAAGCTTCTGTAGCACTTCTGCAAAATTAGGAGACTCATCAGATGAGAGCGTTGAGTTGCTAACAGATAAGAATTCAGAAAAAGTTCTGAACATACTGACCAACTTCAGAAGAAGAGAGCAGAAGGCAAGCATAAGAAGGCTCGAAAGCCTTCCAAGCCACCTCGACCTCCCAGAGGACCATCATTGGATGCTACTGACCAGAAATTTGTCCGGGAGATGGCCGAGCTTGCTATGAGGAAAGCGTGCCAGAGTTGAGCGGATTAAAGCGTTAAGAAAAACAAGGGCCCCAACAATGTCATCATCAAGCAGTACCCTATCAGCTATGGTCGTCACGCTTCTCTTTTGCATTGTCATAATTTTTCAAGGTGTTTCAATTGATGTCATTGTCTTCCATTTTTTCATGCTTTAGTGGTGATGTATCTCAAATCTTGTGTAGTAATATAATGGATTTTTAAAATAGGTCCTTTTCCAGTGAAGATACGTTTATCTATGTTTCTCTGTTAGAATTCGTGGTACTTTCCGTAGATTCCGTTTAGTTTAGAAGCTACTATATGATCTTTTGGCTCTCTAAAAACGTTGATTGTTATGGCTTATGAAAACCGTTTGTTGAAATTATCTCCATTATAGTTGGATTCAGTTAGAAATAAGGCGAACTTTCTTTTGCATTATACGTTGTCAGACAGCTGTGGATTTAGTAATGTCATGTCTGTCTTCAATTTTCAGGTTCTCTTCATTTCCATATGTGATGCTGTAGACATCTGTCCCTGTGAGTGCTCGATTTCTATAGAACTCCTGCAGCAAATTCTATAGGAATTTTATGGCCTGTAGAATGTAGCAATGAGTTAGAATCCAACCGATCAGATTGTACATTTTCAAAGAAATAATTTTAAGCATTAGTGATTTTTATCCTTAAAGGTCATGCATTATTTGCATAAAGCTTTATGCTTGTTGATGTAGTTTTGTTGCCCCATTGACTTAAATTTGAGGAGTCTGTTTGGACATTATAGAAATTCGCCATTTTCCCTTCTCTGGTTAAGAAAACTCGGAGTTTCTGATCTCTATCTGTATGGCTATACCTGGTTGTAATTTTGTTTGCAGGATTGTGCTCAAGAAGTAATACAAGCATTGTGGGATTAGAGGGTTCTCCAGCACCGGCAATTGCTGCAAATGAAGGTTTGATTTCTGTTCAGTTTTTCGACAAGTTTTCTGGCGATGAAAGAAACGAACCCAGTTACAATGACAATTCTCTCAGGTATGTATTCTTCAAACAAAAAAAATTCCGGTCTTCACAGCTTAATGTTTAGTTTTTCCCTCACACAAGTTAATATTCATTCTTTCTTTCTTTCCTTCCACTGTTACATTGTTGTTATAAATATAAACTCAGGTCAGGTGAGAAAGATGGCGCCTGTTTCGAGGACTTCTGGTTGAATCGACAGCAAGCAGGACCTCGCAACTTTTCAGATATCTAAAACTAGTTTCCATTACGTTATATCTAATAGACTCAATTTATGAGCTTCAAATGCTCTATTCATGGTTATGATTTTGTAAATGAATGAATGAATAGCAAATTTTTCTCAAACTTGACTTGTATTTTAGATTTACAAGTTTTTGATGCTTACTTCAATATTCCTCGCAAAAAGGATAATTTCATTGAAACTATAGCATTTTATATTTTTTTGCAAGGAATACGAAATAACTATAAAACGCCCCCGAGGTTTTGACCTATATTCTATTTCTATCCCCACAGACCACAATTAGGTAAATTATAACTCTGAGATTCCTGTTAAACCTACATTTTTTTCCCCAAGCGTTAAATTTGTTACGCAAACGTTGCTAATACGTTGATGTCCTAGTCATCTATGCCAAACTAAAGCATTTTCCGTTAAACTAGTAAATATACTTTGATTGGAAAAAATTATAAAATGATGGCACTTTAATCGAAATTTTAAAGGAAAATATCAGGTTAGTTGACTCCATACGAACCAGCTAAGGCTGGATGCATCCTTTAAATTTAACGTGTGTATAAAGTTTTTTAAATATTATTTTTTTAAAAATTTAATTGTTAGTGACATTTCTTAGTTAGTAGTTAAATACATCTCATAATATCATTCTAGTATTTGGAATTATTAATTTATATAATGGTATAGAGTACACTATTTAAATATGTTTTTTTTAATCAAGGTTACTAATTAATTTTAGGAATATATAATAACGTACTTTAGGATTTATTAATCTATAATTTTAGAGTATAAACTATTGTTTTCATGGTTAAATATTACAATAGAGGCTCTGCTGGAAATAAAGAGATTTTTTGGGAGGGAAGTAATTTCAAACATCGCCTCAAGTTCGTTTTTTCCGAGAGTTACTTGAAGTTGAGGATTGTGTGCATTTTTATTCTCATTCATCTACTCATACTGTGGTCAACTCCAGATATGAATCTCTAGAATGTTCCTTCTACTGATTCTGTTTGCCTTAATGTTAATGGGAGCTCTCTGGGTAACCCTGACCCTTCTAAAATTGGTGAGTGCCTTCTGTATTTCGTCTAGACATTGGTTTTAAGGGTCTCTCTGGAGATATACATTTATCATCCTTATAATCTATCGTATGAATTATCAACCATTTTTCATGGCTTGAAGCTGGCTTGGGAGCATCAATTTCGACGGCTCATTGTTTGACTGATTCGAAAGATGCTTTATTTGTTTATGCAATTACATAGAGTGGGTGACATCACAAATATGCTTCAACAATATGTGATATTCGAAGCTTGCTAAATCGAGATTGGAGTGCGTCTCTCACCCATCACTCTTAGAGAAAGAAATCAATTCACTGATTTAATGGTTAAGAAAGGAAGATCTCAACGCTATTGATTGGGTTACTTGGAAATCGCCACCATCTGATGCTTGGTCGATTTTGCTAACTAACATGTCTGAGGTCTCATTTCTAAGACCAGCAACTTTTTTTTTTTTTCTTGTTTTCATGTTTCTGATTGTTAGATTGTATTAGGAAAAAGTAAAATATATTGATATTATTCTCGTAAAATAGTCCCCTTGATTTCCTCTAATTCTATTTGGTTCATTGTACATACTATATCTCGTAGTGGGTCGATCTCCCATGTTTAATTTTGAATTTACATTTCCAAGAAATTATAAATGTACATGTCAACCCTAAAAGCTAAACGTGATATAAGAGTTTTGGCATGAGGTAAACAAATTTACCTTTTCCCGGGACAATTAATTTAATTACACGATTAACCAAAATTAAGTAAAACCCGGTGTACCATTATTGCTGGAACATCAGTGTGTGCTTAATTAATTTTTTTTAATTAATTATGATTAAGAGTCCCAGAACACTAATTTGCTCTTCGATCAATTCTTGTTTTTTGATCAAAGGGTAACCTAAACCATGTCTACTAATTCAAGTATATCCTCTGGATTCAGTACTACCACATATTACCATGTCTTGTAGCTTTCTACTGGGTAATCTTACCATAATTAGTGAAAAATTGAATAGCAGAAACTATCTTGTCTGGTCTCAGGGTTTTTAGGCTCGCTTTGTCGACCATCTTGAAAAGTCTCATGGCTGAGAAGTCCTTGCAGAATCGAACTTACTGGGAAAGGTTTAATTATCATTTATGTGCTTTGTTATGGCAATCTATTGAACCATCTATTCTTGTCAATTCTCAGGACTTTCAAAGCTATGTCATACTTTTTGGAAGAAAGTTCAATGTATTTTTGCTAATGATATCTAATGGCTCTATGATTCTACCCAGAAACTGGCTCATTAAAACAACTTGATCATGACATGACAAGTTTTTGTATCCTAATGCCCAATCTACCATCAAAGAACTCAAGATGTTTTTACAAGATGACTCACTTTCAAGGCATCCATAGTAAAATTAGAAAATCTCTATGTGGTGACTGGTCTTACGTGGGATGCATCGTAGAGTTTGAGCATGTGAGAGATCAAATTTCGATAGGTCAAGATGTTCCAACAATGGAAAATCTCGGCCACTCGCCTTCTCCCGAGTTCCTTCACCTAAATCAAAACCATGATTCATGGGAATACAGGCGAAGCTTCCAAGAATGGCATTCAATTCGGAAATGGAAATTCGGTGGTCGAGGTGGTTGAGGAGGATATGGCGGTTGAGGTGGTAGAGGAGGATGGGTGTTTAAGGTCCTCCGCCTCACATGCTCTTATTGTCAAAGAAGAGGGACATACAATTGAAAAATGCTACTCGCTTCATGGGTTTCTGGATAAAACAACAAATGTATTCCGGGCCAGACTGAAGATTCGGATATGAAAAATATTCCAAACAAGATTTAAATATCAACAAATGAAAGCTGAACTTTACAACTTA
>JANIEQ010001053.1:0-13440 GCA_024708375.1 Oxalis stricta | reverse complement strand
TTTTTAACTACTTCATAATTACAAAATCAATTACATAGTGCCGAAGATGATCGATACAACTACTAACACCTTATGATCAATGAGATGTAATCCTAGACCTAGACGCACATAAAGAAAATGATCGTAAAAAAATACAACTCATTTCCGTGGCTAAACAAAAGTGAATCAATAAAGGTTGTTGAAAGATAACTCTTTCTCTCCTCTTATTCAACCATAATCAAATCGACGTTTAAGAAATTGAATGAAGTTCCGAATAAATCGTATGTGCTAGAGATGTGTTATATCGATGCATTTGAATAATTCGATTATACACTTTTGACATACCATAGCAGCAGAATCAATTAAATATAGATTAATTTTTTATTAGTTAAATAAAAAATCTTTAAACATGTGATTAAGATTATAAAGCCTTTTATAAAGGAAAGTTGATAAATATATAGTTTGGAACTAAGGCCTCGACTAGGAGTAAATCACAATCATAGATAAAATTGGATTGTTAAATTAATGCATCACTTCAATTGTCACGATGAACATATCTTAGAGTCGGATCCACCTTAAGATGAGAGCGGGTCACGGCGTACGCTGGTTTCGAAAATATTCTGACTTATGTGTATAAGAAAAATATCAATATATATAATATATAAAAACCATTTCCAAGTAGAAATAAGTCACTACAATCTCTAAGCATTAATGGCTAAGAGTTATTGGGTCGTGGATCGAATCTTTTATTCTGAGGTGTGTTTAGCCTAGATTTGTTTTTTAATCAGTGCCATTACAAGCAAGCCCATATTCTTAATTGACTTTAATTGAATTCATATGATTGCCCAATACCATGCTTTTGAATAATTAACTTGACCTAAAAGTTTGTATCGCTAGTACAGTACATTAAAACACTCAAACGTTTTCACAAAAATTAATTTTTTCGATTCTATCTCTTCATAACTTCTCCAAAACTTAAACCACATAATTTTGTTGTCTCCCATTAGAGTTCTTCGATCATGAATCTTGAATTGAGGTATGAATAAATGTCACTATTTATTTTTTATCGTCAATAATCTTTATTGTCTATATTTGTTAAAAAGTATTTGTCAATTGTTTGTTAACTATTATCATATTTTTGTTGTTTGGTTTTAACAATCATAAAGAGATTATGAGATTGTAACACAAATTTACAAAAGTCAAATAGAAGCAATTGTTTACAAATTGTAGTTTTGTTACTTGAAGAGATGGATTTATAATCACTTTTGTTATGTATTATATATATAATTTTTTGTAGGTAAAAAGATGGTCAAGCTTAAGAATCAAAGAATTGATTCAATGTTTAAAGCTAAGAGAAAGGAAAGAAGTGGTGATGATAATGTAGTTGAGCCAGGATGATTGATGAGACACAAGCACAACCAATTGCTGAAGTAATTGAACCACCTCGTGCAAAAGTTACAAGAGTAGAGCACGAAAGCATTCATATACCCTCTTTAATTCGTGATCCAGGAGAACGTCCACAAATATGAGAATATCCTATTAATCAACAACATGAAATTCGCTTGGCATATATTAAGTTTGGACCATATCAATTTAATATGGATCCATATCCACTTTCGACTCCCACTTTGGAGTATGATCATCCTCGTCGATTTCAAGGTTCTTGGTTCAAAAAGTTTCCTTGGTTAGAATACTCACCCAAAGAAGATAATGTATTCTGTTTTCCGTGCTATTTATTTGTTACAAAATCAGGCCCATTCACTTCCAAGGGATTTGACAATTGGAAAAGAGTGAAATATGGAAAACAATGTCGCATTCCTAACTCACATTGGAAAAGGTGGTTCGACTCATTATAATGATGTTCAATGTTTTGAAACTCTAAAGAATCCGTGAGCTCACGTTGATAGAAAAATGAATGAGGCTACTTCGAAGACCTTCCAACTAATAGGACTATATCTGTCGGCAATTGTAGATGCTATTAAATGGTTAACATTTCAAGGTTGTGCTTTTAGAGGCCATGATGAAAGTGAGAAATATCCAAGAATTAGGTAATTTTCTAGGAGATGCTAAAGTTGTTGGATTCTTACAATGAAAAGGTAAAAGGTGTTATTTCTAAGAAAGCCCCCCAAAATTCAAAGTACACTTCTCCGAAGATCCAAAAGGAAATCTTACGTATCTTGACTCGAAAGGTACAAGTTGAAATTCGCAATGAAATTGGCGATTCAAAATTTTGTTTGATTGTTGATGAAGCTCGGGATGAATCTAAGAAGGAACAAATGGCTCTTGACATTAGATTTGTTGATAAGCATGGAAAAATTAAAGAGAGATTTTTGGATATTGCTACATGTTAAAGACACAACGTCTAAAACTCTTAAAGAAGAGATATATTCAATATTGTCTCATCATGGTCTCAATATTAAAAATGTTCGCGGGTAAGGATATGATGGAGCTAGTAACATGAGAGGAGAATGGAATAGATTACAAGCTTTGATTCTCAAAGAATGTGCTTATGCATATTATGTCCATTGTTTCGCACACCAATTCCAATTGGCTCTAATTGGTGTGTCAAGAGAAGTGAGTGATGTTCATACTTTCTTTCAAAATCTAAACTTTATTATCACTATTGGTATGCTCTTCTTCTAAGCGCAATGATGAATTACAAGATACTTATGTTAATGAAATTGTTGAATTGGTTTCAATATGATGAGATTGAGAGAGGAAGGGCGTTGAATCTAAGTTTGCACATTGCAAAGACCTGGTGATACAAGATGGAGTTCGCACTTCAAATCAATTTGTAGCCTTTTTCGAATGTTTAATACAACTGTCTCAGTTCTTGAAGATTTGGCTATTGATGGAAAATGTACATACTCTCAACGAGGTGATGCTACTTTTGCTCTTAAGTCATTGGTGTCATTTGATGTTATATTCATTATGCATGTAATGAAAGAGATCATGAAGATAACCGATAAACTTTGTCAAGCATTACAACAGAAGTCGGAAAATATTTTAAATGCTATGAGTTTCGTGTCTAGTACAAAATCATTGATTCACAAATTAAGGGATTTGGTTGGAATGATCTTTTGAAGAAAGTTGTTTCATTTTGCAAGAGTCGAGATATTAAACCTCCGAACATGAATGCTTCTTTTCTCGACATTGTTCGTTCTCGTACGTCGAAAGGATAATGTGATTGTTGAGCATCATTATCGTGTTGATATATTTAACACTATTATAGATCAACAATTGGAGGAATTCAATAGTAGATTCAATGAGCAAGCAACAGAGCTTCTCACACTAAGTGTCTCATTAGAACCAAAAATGATTCTAGCTATTTTAAAAAAAAAAAAAAAAAAAATGAAAAAAAGTATTATTATCCCTCTACTTTCCGAAAAAAAAAAAACAAGGAGTGTAATAGAGAGAATATATTTTGTCTTGGTCGTCAACCGCCGGAGTTGAAGATTTTGGTCACCCCCTTGCCACTTGTGTGAAGGATTGGTGAAAACTAGGAAATCAAATGCATATCCTTTGGTTGATGTAGACTAATTCGACTTGTTTTTAACCCTTCCTGTATCTTCCGCAACTACCGAACGTGCATTCTCAACTATGAAAATTATTAAAAAAAGTTGCGTAACAAGATGGAAGATGGGTTTCTTGTCGATTACATGGTTGTTTACATTCGAAAGGGATATTTCTAAAATGTTCTCGACCGAGATGATTGTCGATGATTTCTTTTCCTCAAAGAGTCGAAAGTGAAACCCGATACACAAAGGTATGTGATATGAAATTCTTTTATAATTTATATCCATTATTTATTATTGTCATAAAACTAATTTTATTCTTATTCTTTTCGTAGGAGGATACTAAATTCTTGATGGTCAAGTTAGATTTTGCAAGTCCGATTAGACGACTATCTATTTAATTTAAGTAGTGACATAATATTAGTCATATTTGATTGTAAGTACTTGATTTGATAGCGATAAATTTCAATGTGTACTTGATTTGGTAGCAATATTTTTGGATGTGTACTTGATTTGGTAGTGATAATTTTGAATGTGTACTTGACTTTGATTACGATAAATTTCGATAATATTCTTCTGGCCTATGTGGAAAGTAATTCGGCTTCGCCCCTGGACATATCAATGGACAAGATTGAATTAACAAAGTAAATAGGATTTCCAAAGTGGAGGTGATCGATGGTTAACATCAAAGATTTGTAAAAATATTGAAGACCAGAGATAAAGTTGTGGTGGATTAAAGACGTGCTACAAAAAAGGATAGAAAATTAGATATTGTTCCTTCGGACGAATTGAGAACAGATCTACAACAGTAAGAATATACACCGAATTAGAAACAAGATATATAGAATTGAAATCAAAGGAATCGAATTGAATCATATATGATATCGTGATCAAGTCTTTGAGTGATAAGCAAGACAAAGAATCGCCTATAAATAGACTACAACTCACCTCTAGTTCATTTACATGAACAACATTTATTGAGAGAGAAAATTAGAGAGAGTGAGAGGTTCTTCGCTCGGACCTTATTTGCTATCATAGATTCATCAACCCAAAATGTTGGGAATATAAAGTCGAGAGCACTAGCCTACCGGCTAAATAGAATAGGATTCCTAGACTTGCGTCTACCTAGGTTTAGCATTATTAGGAGATCGCAATTACAATAGCTAGTGAGCAAACGGCGTGTGTTTGCCAATAGGTAATCCGAGTCTTTCTCTTTCCATTGTAAGAACTCTTATTGGTTTTAAGATCCGCAAAATAGATGTTCGTTAATACACCAAACTCGCGATATAAATGAAAGACGCAAAGTGTATGAACTAGAATTGATTCAATCATAAGTCT
This sequence comes from Oxalis stricta, assembly GCA_024708375.1. Lineage (NCBI taxonomy): Eukaryota > Viridiplantae > Streptophyta > Magnoliopsida > Oxalidales > Oxalidaceae > Oxalis > Oxalis stricta. The sequence continues at coordinate 8,608 of JANIEQ010001053.1, read as the reverse complement.
CAACTCAAACTCGTGTTTTATAGTAGAGACTTATTCAACAAACAATTTATGGCACTTAGTTCATTCATTAGATCAACATATCATAAACTCAGTCTCCAACGTCATTGGGTTCAGGATCAATGTAGAAATCGATCTCGAAAATGAAATATCTAGATGCACTTATTTTTTATTTTAATCATGCAATATATAGTAGAACAATTTCATTCGCATGGCAAAATAAAAGAATCACCACCAATCCTATGTTCTAGGTGGAATTGGTCACCTATGTCTAATTCAAAAATAAACTATATAAATGACAATGAAATAACAAATGGGTTCTGGGGGTTACTTGTATGTGGGGAAGGTGTTAGATACCCACACAATACTCACCTAAACTAGTGATTACCTAATTCGAGTTGCTCTTATAATATCGTAAATATTTAAATGGGACATATGGGAACATAGGGAAACATAAAAGATATTAAAAATATAAACCTATTAGTACCTAAATGAAATGGGACAAATACGAGACTAAAAACTATGACTAATATGATTTACTAGAAAAATTTCTAGAGTACCATAGAATATTTTTAGTACTACAAATAATAAAAATCCAATTTTTCATTAAATTTGGAGAAGGTTTCTTTTCTTTTTTTTAAAGAAAGGAGGTGGGATAATGAATTTATAGATTAAACTTATTGAGAGAGGTTTGATCTACACGTGAGAAATCAAAATCCCAAATTTAAAATACATAGATCCCGAGGCAAGGAATCAAAGTGTTGAAGAATGAAAGAAAGTAAAAAAACAACAAATGAATCATAGGTCATCTAACTAAATGCAAACAAACATGCGTAATCAATTATACTAAAATATGTAGCAATAAACAAACACTACCTTAACATGAGACCATTAGGGCAAATCATTTTGTCATCAAAAACATATTGTTTATTAATTTTCGAAGGATATTTGATCTCGATAATCCAATAGATCGGGATTCAAAACTTTAACACGAAGCCATCATGGAAACATCCTCCGTTAAGAAAAACTTCGTATCATCTTTAATATATTTAACCTTTTGAAAGAAAATGTATATGTATATGTTTATACTGTATATATATTTGATGCATGAATAATGGAGGATAAATAATATATGTTGGAGACAACTAACTATGGATTAACCACACAATGAAAAATAATTAGACATGCAACGATCTGACATACGACATCGAGTGAAAGAACGACAAGTCTTGAGGAAAAATGAGAGCATTGTAGTCAAGACTAACCTTGAGCTTGAATCGTCCTCCTTCTTTTTCAATGATCGGAAAAGGGCCTTCAATGACTTGAGTGAATTTGAGGATGCGCCTTGCTTTGTGATAATTCGGTCTAAGGTGTCAAACCTCCCGGACAAGCCGATGATGCCATTGGCGGGCGTTGTCGACTTAGAATATGACGTAAATCCACTTGAGGAAGCCGATGAAATCTACTCTCGGCTTCATCCTGCTCGGCATGTCCCTATAGTCGTGAAAAAAATATGCTATTTTTCTTGTGCTAGCTTCTTATAAAGAGAGTTGCGCAAGTCGCCGATTGGGCGAATCTTATAGCATTCGTTGTCGTTTGTCAATGTATCCCTTAGATCTCCTTCAAGCGGGAGAGAGAAAGGTTGAGGCCGAGATGTATCGTACGCCAACATGTTCCGGATGGGCGGAAGCCGAAAAAGTTTTTACAAAAGCGGGAGTCGTCTTCTAGGGTGTAGGATATAGGTCCATCATTATGTGGACATTGAAGCTGAACGAGCTAGCGGACCGGCTTGAGTCATAATCATAAGAATCAGGATGTGTAGAAACAACTAAGTTTGTAGAAACTCTTTGTTTAGCAACAACTTGTTCTTCTTGGGTAGCAACATTGCGCGAATGACGCCTGCCCGACGATGATGACCGTGGTCGGAGGGAGTGATAACATATCGCCAAGTCTAGATCATATATCATTGCCTCAAGGTCCTATTACTAGATCTCAACGGAAGAAGACTGAAACAACACTTAATGCCTTTATTCAACATCATGTAAATGATTTGGAGTCGCTTGATCTTCATCCTCACCTATTCAATGTTACAGGATCAAATGATGAGAGTCTACGTGGATCAATATAACTAAAATAGAGATAATGGAGGAACGTCATAATTAAAGGAGAGTTGAAGGACCTGAACGTGAATATGGCAAAGTCATTGCCGCTTCCTTGGACTACACGCACGTCACAACAAACCAAATTCTATTTGGCTTTGTTTTAATTAGTTTTATTTGTTAGTGTTTCATTATGTTTACGTCTTATGAATGAGAAATTCTTAGGTGAGTTTAGCATAACGCATCATTTTTAAGTATGTAAATAAAATATTGACATGTATAACATTGCATAATATATGGCAAGTGTGATGGAAATTAATTATTTTAGTAAAATAAAATAGTGATTAATTAAGAATTAATTTGGGAAAAAAATCAGCCTCATTTTTCTCCACGATATACTCCTCTCACCGGCCTTAGCCCCTTCAATCCACCACCACAATTTTCCGGCCAAGCTGACCACCTCTCCCCAAAATCCATCTTAATTTCTTATAATCTATGTCGGAATCTAGTTAAATATTATCGATAGCGGATTGCGGGGTTGATCATGGTGGCGGCGGCGGCGGTTTTCTAGTGGGACGCTGACTTGTGGTGCTGGTTGTGTAATAGAGATGAAGGATCGTGGGTCGGTAAGGTGGTGATCGGTCACATACGTGGTGGTGTTAAACAAATTTCTGGTTTTTTTTTTCTTTTACAAATTTGGTTATTTGTGATCGTCGTTTAAGGTGGCCGTCGGTCGGGTTGGGATTCTCGTATAGCGACCAATTTTATGGCCGACGACATTGAAACAAGGAGGATTGTTTGTTTTTTAAGGAGAAATGTGGATTGAGGGAAGGGGAGAGGATTCTCAACACATTTTATTTTAATTAATTATTAATTGTGAAAAATAATTAAATTGCAACACACTTGCCACATAGAATGCAATAGTACAAATGTCATTACTTCATTTGTATACTTAAAATTGACGTGTTAGGCTAAACTCTCCCAAATTTCTCCTTATTTAGTTAGTATCATACTTTGTTTAGGATTTGTTAAGAGCCAATAAATATAGTTCTTACATTTTTATTTTGGACACAATGTATTTTTCAATAATTTATAAATTTTTTACTATAAAAGAGAGAATAGTTTTTCCCTCAAGATCTTCGCGAGACTTGTTTTTTTTTTTCTCGAGCTATTCAAAGCTTGGAGTTAAGTTTGACACGTTCAATCATTCCATTATTTCTTTTTGATTTCTAGATCTTATCTAGCGGGTCAAGTTGTCAATCGAAATCCATCTAAATCTTGCTAGGAGTTCAAAGGTTCTATTTACAAACATTGAGACATGAGCGTTTCAAGACAACTAATTTTGGAGTTTTGTATCAAGTGGTATTCGGAGCTAAAACTTGAAAAGGTTTTCCCTATCCTTTTCATTATCTTGTTAATTATTATTTTTTTCATCTTTTCTAGTTAAAAAAAAACACTAGTAAGAAATTAAATTTGGACACTTTGAATGAGGAACTTGAAAAATCTCCGAGTGTATTGATAAGCATGGTCAAATAATCTAACATCTCTTGGAATGTAAAATTACAATTCTAAAGCCATAACTTCATCATACAATTTAAGGGAAGATTTTCAAAGGGCCAAACCATATTCTTTGTCCTAATTTTGAATGAAATCGTGAGAATCTCAACCAGGAATGGATCTAGAACATACCTAGAACATTTAACACCGGGGACGGATCTAGAACATACCTAGAACATTTAAGTTGTAGGGATAAAAAGAAAAAACATATGTTGGAGAGATGTAAAAAATCAATAAAAGATAAGACTCGTTGAGTTTAAGATTGATTTGTACCCAGACGAATATTGTGATATATTGCTACTAAACCATTTCAATCGAGTCTAAACATTACTACACTTAATACAAAATAATAAATATATATTGTTTTTTTATCGGGTCGGTGGGTCAAGTGCCCCTATGGGCTTTGAAATTGATCCGTCATTGACCTCAACGTCTACCATATGAGATGAAATTGGTCCCTCACCACTAACACCATTAACTTTGTCCTACGTGACCTAGATGGCAACCGAACCACTTAAAATCCGACACGTGTAAATCCTACGTGTCACAAGTTGTCCATATACACCACGTGTCAAATGATCCCTCAAGTTTAAATTTTAGCTTAATATATCCTTTTCTTTTTTTAACAAATGAAACCTCTAAGGTTTACGATATGAGATGAAATTAGTCCTTCTAGCATGATTAATTATGTAAAATTTTGATAAAATATTAAAATTAACCTCGAATATTATTTAACACTAATGATATAGATTTACACATTTAATTTTTACTTCAAAAGGTAAAAAATAATAGATATCAAACTTTATAAAGTATTAATCAAGAAAAATGATATTTTTACCCATAAAATTAATAAAAGAAAATTATGAGGCCAAAATTATCATTTATATTATTTGTTTACTTTTTTTCGAGCCGAGTTCATTATGGGAATCAAGTGAACTTAATAATATTTAGGATCATATGTCTTTACTTGCCACGTGGTCGATTTTGATTGGTTAATCATTCTAACTAGGCACCACATAAGCAAAAATTTAAATAACTAACTTTTTAGAAGGACCAATTTCATCTCATATGGTAAATCTTAGCGATTTCATTTATTTAAAAAATTTAAGGATCTATTGAGCTAAAATTGAAACTTAAGGGACCATTTGACACGTGGCTTATGTGGAAAACTTGTGACACGTAAGATTTACACGTGTCGAATTTTAAATGGTTCGGTTTGCCACCTAGGCTCCACATAGGACAAAGCTAACGATGTTAGTGATGAGGGACTAGTTTCATCTCATATGATAAACGTTGAGGTTCTCAGATTTCATTCAAAAGTTCAAGGGTTTTTGAGACGAGAAAAGGAAACCATAGGGACCAAGAATATGATTTGGCCATTTTGAAAGTGAGGCGTAAGAGGATTTACAAACGAAGCATCGTCAAAGGGCCATCAATGAAGGTCGGGTCAATGACGGACATGGACAAAGATGATTACAACATGAAAATATGATGAAAAGACTTCGAGACAACATTAAGTTTCTTTTCTTTCAAGGTAAAAACGATCTCGAACTATCTCTTGAATGGGAAAGACGAATGGAGATGATATTTGATTTGTACAATTACACCGATAAAAATAGGTCGGGCATGTTGCTATTCATGTTACCGAAGGGACTGTTCATACTTAGGCAGAGATGAAATCTATAATGCGAAAACGTATTGTGCCTTGCTCATTTTACGTGGAGATGACTCAACGACTCCAATTTTTAAAGCAAGCATCAAAATCAGTTGAAGAATATCACAAAGAGATGGAGAAGTTATTAATTAGAGCTCGGATTCATGAAAGTCATGAGGCTATAATGGCACGATTTCTATTTGGACTAAACAAGGAAATAGCAAATGTGGTGGAGCTCGCAAAGCATTCTCAGACTATAAAAATTGAAAGACAATAGAGGTTTCAATCCACCTCAAAACAGCCTTTTACACCATGGAAAAATTCCTGGAATAAATCGAGATCATGTTCCCCCAAAAGATAAATCACCGATGTAAAATTTACTTCAAAGAATAAAGATGATAGGTCCACATTTAAATCTAGTGCACATGAAAGAGGTACATCTTCTACTTCATCGGTAAGAGTCCGGATGTCCAATGTTTTAAATACTTGGGTAGAGGACATGTTCTTGCAAATTGTCCAAATAGACGAGCTATGTTTATAACCGATAAAGGAGATATCGTTTCTAAGCAATATTCCGACATCGACAATGAGATGCCTCTATTAGAAGATGCTCAAGATGAAAAGATTTTTTTAATCTTGTTATTATCATAGTATGTTTAGGATTTTTGAAAAGAGCTTATAAATATAACTCTTACATTTTTATTTGGACACAATATATTTTTCAATTGTTTTTCTATTAATATAAGAGAGAATAGTTTTTCCCTCAATGTCTTGCGAGACTTGTTTCCATTTTCACGAGCTACTCAAGCTTAGAGTTAAGTTTGAGACGTTCAATCATCCCATTGATTTTTCTTGGTTTTTAGATCCTTATCTAGCGGATCAAGTTGTCAATCGGAATCCATATAAATCTTGCTAGGAGTTCAAAGGTTCTATTTACAAACTTTGCGACATGAGAGTTTCAAGACAACTCGATCTTGGGGTCTACAGTCGGGGAGTGACGGTAGGGTGGCTCGACCTCTTGCTTGATGTTAGGTCGTACAATAATTGAGCGGGTATGCATCTTTGTCGAGAATGCGAAAGCAAGCTTGAAAGTGGTGGAGGAGATATATGCCAAAAATAACAAAGGGAAACTCGGATGTGGAAAACTGGTTTGAAGACTAATGCCAAAAAACAAAATTGTTTGAATGATCTCCATACGATCGACGCCATTGTGTCGACAAGATTTGGAATGGATTAGTGTGGAGAGCATGCACCTTCTTCGTTAGTCTAAAAGTGTTGTTTGAGTAGAAGAACATGATTGTTTTTTGGAATGTATTTGAGCGTCCACGACCTAATGCCGGCTCGCAAGGCTCACCATGAAGTCATGGACTTCGTGTGTCACTCGCTACTAGAGAAGATGTTTATCTTCATAGAGAGAGAGTTAAAAGCCCCAACAAATATCTGCACTGGTGGATATATTTATGAAGAGTCTTATATAATAGGGTTTGGATGGCATTAAGACATGCTAGGCATTGAAAGCGACGCGTGAAAGGGAAGCCGACGGTATTCCTGATCTCTGGCTCTCACTGCCTAAGAAGTGGACAAAAGCCGATCAAAGTCTTGCCTATCCCAAGACGACATCGTCTACGGCTTCTAAGTCTAAATGCCCCTACCATATCAAGTTATTCTACTTATTTATCCAAACAATAAAATTGAGAATATAATTATAAAGAGTAAATAGATGTCCTACTCAATTTATTTGAATTTCGTTAGCTACATACTACACTCTAATCATCACCAAATGTTAACACAAAATGTCATACTCAATTTATTTGAATTTCATTAGCTACATACTACTCACAATTAGCTAAAAAGATGTGTCCATGTCAATTAACCATTTTCACTATATTTTAACCATATGTGTCCATGGTCTTAGTAAATATAGCAAAAGAATTAGACTTAATTGTCAAACTAAGTTCATAAGTACTGTCGGTATATGTCTATCCTTTCGGAAATTAACTTCATTGATATTACAAATACATTAAATATTTGATTTCTTATTTTCATCTTAATCCTAAACTAGTGGTGATAAAACCATAACTACATAAAATCAATGTTTTGGAGCCCCACCACGTTGTGGAAAGAGGACGGATGGTGGTTGGGCTCCATGGTGGTGATCGGGTGGCTTAAGGATGAAGAGAAGTCGGGGTATTGTAGAAGGGACGGAGGAAGGCGGAGATGAGAAGGGGGCTGAGAAAGTAGGGTTTTATTTTTCTCTTTTTTGGGGAGAGTTGGAGTGACAGTCTAAGATGACATTCTTTTGGCTATGAAATACTTAGTTTAATTGAGATGCATATTTTATTAGATTATTTCAATTGATCAAAGGTAATTTTTTTATCGGATGAGTAAATTTGTAATCTGCTGATTTTATCCGTTAGTTTATAATGTCAACTCAAACATAATGAAAGCTAAAATAACTATATGTCTCGAAGTAATTATTTTGTTTTGAAAAGATTACAATATACGTCGATGTAATTTATGCAATCCAAATATATAAACTAGATAATATTATAGTTATCCTTAATCATGTGATACGCTTCTAAAAATCCGTCGAAACTTATCTAATCATTTCAAAGCAGAGGTGTATATCTATTGGACAATGTGGCTCCTATATACTCCACGGTAAGTCATTCCTCCGTTGGCTGAGTGTTCTCAGAAACGTCGAATTATGCCGTGCCTTCTAATTTCTTTATTTTCATTTTAAATATTTTATTGTTAATAAGTGCCAGTTATGTTGTTTTTTCAAATATTATAACCTCCACAGCTTACGCTTAATACTACTTAAGTAACTTAAAATGCATTTATGTTTTTGATTATTATTATGTCAATTATATATGTCCATGAAATAATCAAAATATCATATATTTTAATGAGATGGAAGTAGTATATGATTTTCTCCCTCTTAATTTCAAATTTAATTTCACCTCCTTACTTTCACAAAATAATATATCATCATCCCCTTCTATCAAATTTTAGGTTAGTTGACTATTATTTTGACCGTTAAGTTTGAAATACTACTTAATCCTTTTATTGAATATAGTTTATAGTTGTGTTTTTAACCTTAATATAGATTAAAAAATTATTGACGAATACATATTTAAATTTAAAAAAAATCATGACTCGATCAAAATATACAATTTCGTAAGACTTTCTTTCATCTTAAATTTCACTTTTAATATAACTTAAATTATATGTATATATTTATAATGTAATTATAATTTGAAAAATTAACGACTAAATTGCATTGTGATTATTATTTAAT
>JANIEQ010001049.1:0-17340 GCA_024708375.1 Oxalis stricta | reverse complement strand
GGGTTGAATGTCTCGATACTACCTTTGAATTCTTATTTTAATTATTAATGAAAAATTAGACTCAGAGAGAAACAATCATGGAGAAGAAAATGTTATACTCCAAAACAAGCCTCGAGCCACGGACTCCAAAACACTATACACAAACTTATATTACTAACAACTTCTATTAGTGGACTAATTATGGGTTTGGTCAAAGGTCAAACCTACTTTCCAACTTTCTTAAACCAATATTTAACGAGCAGGCAATTAAATTAACCAAAATCTGTTAGACTCGCTCTGAAGACGTGTTGCCAAGTTGTTGATCTCATAAATCTTTGATGTTGGTTTGCCATTAATCAGTAGCTAATTATTTTGTTAATCTCTTCTTAGAAATTCCGACATGTGATTAATATATTAATTAGGACATTACCGAATGTGAGGAGAAATTGTTTGGAATTGACCCTACAGCATTTTTTGGGGTTTGTGAGTGATTTTGTTCATTAGTGTATGATTGAGAGTTAAGATTGAATGTACGGATCGTTATATAGATTACAAAACAAGGGAACAAGATCTCTTCCATTATCGTTTCGAGGCTTTTGTCTTGCCATTTGTCTCTAACCGGTTTTCTTCTAATAGAGAATCAAATCTTAATGACAGATTGGTGTTTTTTTTTATAGAAAATTCCAGCATGAATATTGCGGTAGAATGGTCTTAATTAATTTGAACAACTACTACCATCTCTATTTAACTTTCACAATATATATAGAATATACTAAAAAATATGACTTATAGTTAAAATGATAGTTATTGCATTTTTATAATTTATGTTTAAATATATATCTGATATTTAAAAAATATAATTTAAAAATAAAATAACATCAGTATGTGAATTCTTATGTTCATACATGAAAATCAGTAACTCGATATAACGAAATATTGCATGAGACTTAAACGATTAATTTAAAAAATAAATAAGTGAGAAATCCATCAAACAAGCCAGAACGTTATATATATATATCATATCTAGAGATATAATTAATAATACAATATGATTTCAAAAATAGTAATAATAGTAATAACGCAGTATGTGAATTCTTTTTATCATGCATGAATGTCTGGAACTTGATATGCTGAAATATTGCATGAGACTTGAACTCAATTAATTTTTCTTTTCTTTTTTTTTTATAAGTGCGAAATCCATCAACGAGCCAGAGAATCTTTATATATATATACACATATATATATATTAATTTTAGTAAATGGTAACAAAGAATAAAATCTTATGTCTTTCAAGAAAAAAAATCTTAAGTAATATAGAAACATAAATCTTGCATATACATTTAAGTTTAACCAATCAAATTCAGAATATGTACACAATGATTACATAAAATATTCCTGAAAAATATCATCTATTTTTTCGATTTTAACCCATCATCAACCTATCAATTTAATTTCACTATCATCTTAAGATAAAGTGGACTATTATGTAAGTAATCTTTATTCGACATGCGAGATCATATTCTTTCTGTAAAGTTTGAAAACGTGTCTTTAATTTTTATGAATAAGAAAATGTGTCTTTAATTCATATGAGTAAAATCAAAAATATATATATTTGAAGTTAATATGAATAAAATAGTTAGTCAACGGAAATAATATCGATTAAGATAAATAATGACAGTGTAGCCCTTGGTATTAGGGGTTACACCAAGCTAGTCCTATAGTCAAACTTCGAACTAGCACTGTGTCTGTGGTCCTGAATGAAAAAACCTAATTGTTTTTAAGGTTCTATAGTTGATTGGTCAATATCTAGAAAACAAACCTTGATGTTGAATCTAGACAATTGGTTGATTTGGTCCCAATCAATCTTAAAGTAACCTACTGTTTAGAATAATTATTTTAGATATATCCATTTAAAGTTTCCATTAGGAGGAGATATAAAATACAGTTATATATGATCAAAAGCTGGGAAAAAGAAACAAAAGCCAAAAACTTCGCACAAATTATGTGTTCTTAATTGTGGTTAGTATTAATGTGCTAGTACCATTGTGCACTTTCATCAGCATAATATTCGTACATATACATTGAAATTTATATTCGGTTCTCAATTTTATTTTTTTATTGTAATTTAGAATAAAACTAACTGAAAATGATGATTTTGTCTCATTTTTTTTTAACGCTAAGAGGAGTATTCTAATTAAGATACAACTTTCGAGGCTAAGTAATCCAAATGCATCTTTAGTAGTAAAATGACTCTTATTATATATGTTTTCGAATTAACTGACATATTAATATGAAGATTTAATTTGTCTTTAACTTTTCTCTGTTACCGTTCGACCAATAGCTTTGCCCTAGTCAGAGTTGTATGGATTATAATACACATCAATCATTCACAATAATGTAGAATGATTTATATACATGTATAAAGTAGAATCATACTTCTGTTGAGCTTAAACTTTTGCAAACATCATGACGCACTAAGTTGGTATCAGATCATACTTACAATAGCAATCGGCATATGATGTTTCTTTGGTCCATCTAAATAGGTTATGTGATGCCTTTAGCATGTTATACGTAGTGCATAATTCCTCAATTTCAGTGTCAAAATTACATAACAATCTCTTTAGATCTTGCAGAACTCAAGTTATAATGTTGCCATGTAGCATAGTTGTGAGAAGAGCTCACAATGTCCATGAAATATGTACTTATTACCTTATATAACGGATCATCTGTAATTTATATCGCATTTGAGAGGTTATGACAATAGGAGTATGTGGGTTGGAATGAAATCTAGATACATCATCAGCGTCTACAACAAGCAATCCTATAAAGCATAGTTTGTCGACAAGGTGAGCAAGAACTATGTATTTTGGATCTTGTGTTAAATTGTACATGTTATAAATAATGTCATTCATTCCATTGACTTGTTCATTTAGTGAGCAATAGTTTCTTTTAACAATGTACTTTAATATAATATTTGAACATGGTTGTACACGTAGTCAACCATCCATGTCGTCATTTTTAATTCTTGATTATTACCGACCAATGTATATTGATCCACAAGACCAACCAAAATTTTGTGAATCGTATTGGAATGAGCCCAAACAAGCTTTACATTGCTCCTAGAGGGGTCATAATATTACCAACTGATGATTTGGCTTGGGCTAATTTTCTCCCAAGAAAGATATAGAGAGAAGAATAAGAACAAGAATGATGCACTTAGTTTGTCACTGTTGTAAAAAAAATGAAGAATCCTTGCCAATTTAAAAAAGCTAGTCCCTTCCTCAAGGAATTACAAGTAGGTGACGCCATGTTGGATTCTAGTTCGATTCAGTTTGGAGGGCATAACAGACCAATTTAGAGTATCTTTTGATGTTGGATATCGATAGCTTAGTTTGCAGTTTTTCGGAAAGTAGTTGACTTGGCTAGAACTGGAAAGGTCTCTAGAGTTAGGGAGGATCCAACTTCTGAGCTCCGCGTACATTTCCTTGGGCATTACTTGAGTGTGACGGATCAAATTAGGGCTAGCACTAGCAATGACACTCTACAATAGAAAATGTCAATCGTAGACGTCTAATTAAGCTCTAAGCGACTCTCAGAATTAAAAATGGGCTTGGATACCTTTACTCTTTCTCACTGTGTTTTTCGACTGGGAGCCATAGAGTCCAAACGGGCAGCTCAATCTAGTTGTTCCATGATGCAGTCCAAAGAACTTGTGAGTCACATCCACCATTCACAATAATATGGAACGATTATCACCACATACTAGATTCACTTCCTATATATATACAACCAAAAAAAAATTATCTATGCTATAGTTATTTAAATGATCTATTTATATTTATTTTAAATCTATTGAGCTCGTCAATAAATATTGGCCCAGCGATTATGATTAGGAGTGAAATCTGATCGGATTCCAGTAAACATGACTATAAACTGGACAATTAATTATTTCGGCAAGAATATCATATGTCTGTGATATTTTTTTAATCAGTGGATTCTGAATTATTATATATTAACCTCATTCCAATGTGAGGGATCACTATTATCATGAGCAAGAATCTCATCATTTTCGTTTCTTTATTTCATTATCACTTTATTCAAATCCCCCAAAAATATATACTCAATAGCATTTCATAATATGCAGATGCTTAGCATATTTTGACAAAATAGAAATTATTTATAGTTGAAAGAACTGTACCCTTTTTAATAGCCTTCAAACTAAGTTCTTCAATCGTCTTTTCTTCTTCTTAGAATCTTTATTTATTAAATAATAATTAAATCTTTATTAGTATAATAAATAATTAGAAGTGCACCAAATAAATTTATCATATCATGAGTGAGTGAGAACATATTCGTGATCATTCTTCCTCTTCTGGTGATGATGCATGCGCCTTTGGTAAGCGTAATATAATGTTCGCATATGGACAAAATTTATTTTTTTAGTAAAAATATATCTATATTAAAAATGTAAAGATAATAGTACTAATAACTAGATGTATAATATATGTAACGTCATCACTCATATACTATTACTAGTTAACATGATATAATTAAGTTGATGAAAAATAATTTATTTGTCCCATAGCATATGGAAAGTCGTAAAACTCAAAGAAAGGTCACCTACCATAGATTTCGACAGAGTATTTAATTGGAATACCTCCAAATAAAGCCAAATGATTAATTAGGTACTAAGTTCCGCAATCAACCTTTTTGGTCACTCTGAAGTCTGAAAACAAATAAGTTAGAACACATTGGAGATATGCTGATGCAGAGTATATCCAATATGATTATTTAAAAAAAAAAGTTTTCTCAATCGTTTTTAAAATTAAAAAAATAAAAAAACAAATCCTCAAACACATTGACAAATTCATGAGTTTGCCTAAAAAATAACAATTCTTGAGTTATGACTTATTATACATGACGAAAGTAACATCTAATTATTAAAAGACGAGATATGGTGTAGATATACTGCGTAACAGTATCACTTAACCTACAAAGCTTAATTATTTTGGTGATAACTTTTTTGGATATAAATATATAATATATATTGTTGCAAAGACTCTTGTCATTTCATTTGACCTCGCTAATATCCATGCATTTTATTAGTGAAAAGCCTACAATTCTTAGCTGACAAAATTGTCTAGTTTTTTAATTAGAATCTGTAGTCCTAATAATTATCGATAAATTTCATTTTGAATGTCCTAGAATCGATTTTCCATAAAATCGAAAAAAATCAAAACTAAATAAATTTTTTTCTAGTTTCCTATTGGCTCAGGAATCAAAATTAAAGCCAAAATAATCCCTCAAATCGTGCTACCCCACAAAGATATACTATATTGATATTAAAAAAATGATATAGTACTAATCCGTCAATAAATAATTACCACATATAATTTTTTACTCCTTTGACAATTAGATGTAATGTATATAGATAAAAAATATATCAAGAAATATTCAATTTTTAATATACTAAAAAAGAACTTATATAATTTATTTATTGATAGTTCCATAAAAAAATTATTTATGGAAAGAGAGAGTAATATATTTTAATAATTTATCTAAAAAGTAGTCTCTCTATTCTAAAAATGCTTATCCATTTAATTTTTAGTTCATCTAAAAATCAATGGATCAAGATATATTTGTTCATTTTATTTTGCCATATGAAAAATCAATGGATCTAGATTATAAGAAAAAAATTGAACATTTTAAAAGTTAGAGATATAAAAGATCAGCAAGCTGGAAATCCCGTCAAATGATCCTAGCCTTCCATTTGCATGCAAGACAAGATGACAATTGACACCTAAATAAATATTATTTCATTTATTATTATTATTATTATTATTATTATTATTATTATTATTTAATTAAAATAATGTTAGCATGGCAATCATAAAATTGTTTAGGTGCTTTCCTCTAACGTACAAAGTATGTCTCAAATAAATTAGAATCAGATACAAAAAAAGAAATTAAAAGATTTGTCCTAATGTTACCAAACTTAAGAAACTTCACTTCTAACTTCTCCCATGACTTGTCATATATAGGGCTCTTCCTAAACGTTTTCATCCACGAAGTTTTTCCTTTAGAAATTACGAACAACTTAATTTTTTATAGTTTTTATTAATTTAATTGAGGCTAAAATTGCGGGACCTTAATTAATGTAATTACTCTTATTAATAAAAGAAACTTTATAACATAAAAAATAAAAAAATAAAAAACCTTTAACGATCAAATGGTTACATTGTGGTAGATGAGTTTTTAATGTGTTAAATGTTACTAATGATTAAGTAACCAACCGTTGTAGTAGTAAGCTGTGATAATGTGTCCACTCATTGTCTTAACGGTTTTTAACATTAGGATAAATGGTGAAGTAATTAAACAATGTCTTCCTATTTTTCTTTTGAACATCAAAAAAAAATTATACTTATATTAATTATATTTCTATTATGAAATTATCATTATATATATAATAATACGATCATGCATGTAACTACGTATCTTTCAAAATTCGAATATGTAATTTAAAAAATAAAGAAAAAAATCGAATATGTATTGCTCTAGCTTAATTTATTGACCAATGTATATGATAGAATATTATATCCCTCATAATAATAATTTATCTAAAACGAAAACCGGCAACTACTATATTTCACATGTTTAATGTCATTCCATTAACCATTATTAATGTGGACTATCATGCAATTTCTTACTCTGCAAAATTATTAATGATATACGATTACTTATTTCAACCGTTCATATATTTAGCCTTTAGCATAATCGTAAGATGTTTTTCGTCGAAGCAATGCCAATGATAAGACGTTAATGTATATTACTAAGTACTATATTAGAATAATGAAAATTCCATAATATATATTAGAATAATTATTCATCAAAAAAATATATTAGAATAATTAATTATATATTTTTAAAATTTATAAGTCTTAAGGACCAGTAATTAGTAATCACAATTTTTAGTGTTTAATGTTTTTGAAGTTCACATTTTTAGAATTTACTTTTTTTTTCTTTAACAAAATAGACATTAAGTGCGTTCGTTTTGAGGTTTACGGATCTCGAGCTTGCTTCGACTTGCTCAATTGTCTTCGGAAAACGTGTTTTTTTACTAAAAATGACAAAAAACACGTTTTTCGAGACATGCTACAGTTTAAGCATGCTCGAGCACTCGTAAAAGCCATGCAACCTATGCTAATCCAATTGTGAAGGACATATTATTACCTCTCTAATCTCAATAGTAATCATAATATATACCCGGAAGATCTCGACCGTCCATTAAGATTTAATGGATAATGATGATCATCGTTCGATAATGACGACGGAAAATCATAAAATATACGGATGAACTAAACTCACAGTCAAATTTCGTGTACGTCAGCGGAAATTTGGTGTGGTTAGAATGAACCGAATATACACATTGAATATTCACTGCTCTTCCCTTTTTTATTGGGTAAAACAAATAAAACGTTAATCGACGGCTAATAATATTCCTATGATATTTCATCGCATAATAGACGGCTCCTGTAATGCCACGTTCAGACTTCCCGTATGTCTTTGCTGACGATGGCAACCAGTACTTAAACGGTTTCATCCATGGAGCATGTCATGGCCATGATGGTGATAAATAACCATGGATCAACCATTCATTTCATTAGAAATTGAAGGGTATATTGATTGTATTTCTTTGAATCATGTTACGTTTTGTTTTAAATTATTTTAAAAATATAATTTCGTTTTTTAATAAGTAAATATGATTTTTAAAATTATTTAAAATAAAACGAAATATGATTACAGATATATCATGAACAAACGCACCCGAAATAATCGGATGAGAACGTGGACCATCATGTATGATGGATTATATATACATGCATGGAATGGAATGAGGTAATGATTAAGAATGGGGTCATGACATGATGAATGATAGCAACGCCTCCATTTAAACACTAGAATGATTAATCCACGAGACTGCGCAGCCAAAGCCGCCATTTCAACTTCTTTTTCCCATTTTATCCATCATTAATGATTTTTTCACTGTAGTCATATATATATATATACTGTAAATAAAAGGAAAAAAAATACTAATACTCTTTTAATTCACCAACACCCATTATATATATATAAATAAAATGGTGTATTTCTATTTTCTCTTATGGACAAATTAATTCTTTCTAAAGTTTTAATTCCATTCACATAGATTTAATTTATGATCCAAATTTTCATATTTAAAAGAAAATGTTAATCTTAATTCCAAAATTTTAGTCATTTTTTGAAATGCAATATTAAATCTCACTTCCGACAACATCAAATTTCATTATTATATCCTTTCAAAAAAATTCATTACTATATGGAAATTGTTATCTACTGAATTCAGTTTTTTTATAACGTTTACATTATTTTGAATTTTTTTGATTTTTTAATATTATTTGAATAGATATTACTGTATCATTGGTTAGATGCATCATCTTGCACATGAATGAAGATAAAATAATATTGTATTTTAAGATGGAAGAAGTATATCTTAACTCATATGCAATTCATCATCAATAATGTTTTCTCAATCAAACTAAAGATTATCATTTAACATTTAAAACTTCAAAAAAAAACCATTTAACATTTTTTTTAAAAAAACACTAGATTATCATAAAAAAAAATCAAACCAAAGATTATCTACAAAGATATTTTCAAAAGATACTACTGCAGCATAAATGAAAAAAAAAAAAAAAAATGGGACATATAAAAAGACAAAAGAGAGATTATAAGAAGATACAGGGACTTTTAGAAAGCAATGAATTAAGGAAAGAATTTTTTTTTATCACTTAAAAGAAAAAGTCTGGGATTCTAGTGAGAGATGGAAAAAAATTAGAAGAATCATATTTTTTAAATGAAAAAAAAATAAAAAGATTACAGAAATCAGGTATAAATAAGATTCATAAGATCACTTATAATTCTGCAAAAGACTGGAAAATATAATTCTCTCTTCCTTCAACTTAACTGTTTGCTCCTCTTCTTCTTCATCTTCTTCTTTGTGTCTAATCTAATCAAATCATCTTCATCCTACTTCACCATTTTCGAAGTTCCCTCCATCCCTTAGCCCGATTTCTCTAATTTTTCCTTGTATTACACGTCACTGTTCAATCCAATCTACAAAATAATCATTACTACTGTATTGCAAAAGCTATACACTTACCATCTCCATCTATATAAACCCCTTTTGCCCTCAATCCTTTTCTCTCAATAGTTCAAAATCGTCTATCAAAGTTTCAATTTTTATCTTTTTGCCCCTGTTTATAAACTAGTTTTTGTAAAAAAGAAAAAAAGAAAGATGATAATGATTAATATCAGAGAGTTTGATCCGAGTAGAGATTGTACGAGTGTTGAGGATGTTGAGAAGAACTGTGAGGTGGGTCCCACAGGGAAACTATCCCTCTTCACCGACCTCCTCGGCGACCCTATTTGCCGGGTCCGCAACTCCCCTGCTTTTCTCATGCTGGTATGTTCCATAATACTTTTTTTTTTTTTTTTTTTTTTTACTTTTCACTTTTCGAAATCGATTTTCACAGAAAAACACATTTCTCGTATGTTTTTCTACTTTTTTGGGTTCGAAAAAAGTTTACTTTTTTTTTTTTTTTTCATTCTCCTTAGAAATACTCAATAAACGGGAGTTGCATTTTGGTGAGAACAGAGGAAACTAACCAAAAATGAATTTTGGGAGATTTTCTTCTTAACTAAACTGCGGGTCCCACTTTTATTTACAAATAATGTTAAAAACGGTCGATCACATCCCTACCTTTTGCTTTCCAAATAGAGATAAATTATGTTTTTGGCCATGGAAGATTTGAGTTTAGACATTGGAGAGACAATAATTATGTATATGGACTTAAAAAAAATATATTTTTTGAAGTCAACATGAATATAAAAAAAAAAAAAAAGAACTTTTAGACAGGGAGATGGTGCAAAAAGATTTGTATAGGCAGTTACTGAAAAATTGGAACGGGCTAACGTGAATTTATTTATCATCAAAACGTGGAATGTGCTTTCAATCTGCTGGGAACGGCGTCGTTTTTTTGTTACATTGATGGAATTTTCCATTCCGTCATAATCTACATGTTCTTTTTTGTTTGTTTGAAATGGAGTTTATAGGTTGCTGAGATGGGTGAGAGAGAAGGAAATTGTAGGCATGATAAGAGGATGTATCAAAACCGTTACATGCGGCAAAAAACATTCAAGAATAATATTAACCACCAAAAATAACAACATGCCTACTCTCCCTGTTTACACTAAACTTGCCTATATTTTAGGCCTTCGTGTTTCCCCATCTCACAGGTATTTTATTTTATTTAATTTTATCACATTTCTATATTGTATACATAAATAAATAAATTTATTTAATTTTTTTTTTAAAAAAAAGGCAAGTGTATTTTACATAATAGTGCAAGTTTAATCTAATGATAGTTGTCAAAGTTGACAAATTTTTCATTTTTTTAAAACCCTTTTAAGCATTATTATGTATTTAAGCCCGGAAAAAAAGAAACTTGGTTACACTTCGAATTAATTTCCTTTTAAACGTGTTTTTTTCCATATAAGATCCCACATTTAGCTCTAATATGCAATAATAACAATAGCTCAAAATAAGACTTACCTTAGGTTAATTTAACTTTTTTTAAATACATTTAGGTTAAATAATTCATGTTGCCTTTTAATTTAACAGGAGGAATGGAATTGGCGTTAAGTTGGTTAACAGAATGGAGCAATGGTTTCGTGACAATGGAGCCGAGTATTCATACATGGCAACAGAAAACGACAATAACGCTTCCGTTAAGCTCTTCACGGAAAAATGCGGCTACTCTAAATTCCGTACGCCATCCATCCTAGTCAACCCGGTCTACGCTCACAAACTCAGTGTCCCCTCCCGAGTCACGATCATCAAACTCAGTCCTTCTGACGCCGAGTCGCTCTACCGCCGACGATTCTCAACCACCGAGTTCTTCCCTCGCGACATCGACTCTATCCTCCACAACAAGCTCACATTGGGAACCTTCCTCGCACTGCCACGTGGCACCTACGATACCGAGTCGTGGCCAGGGTCGGCCGAGTTCCTCTCTTCTCCGCCGAAGTCGTGGGCGATTCTAAGCGTGTGGAGCTGTAAAGACGTGTTTAAACTCGAAGTTCGTGGCGCGTCGTTGATGAAACGCGCGTTTGCCAAAACGACGAGGGTTGTGGACAAGCTTCTGCCGTTTTTGAAGCTGCCGTCGGTCCCAGAGGTTTTTAAACCGTTTGGATTGCATTTCTGGTACGGGTTTGGGAGGGGAAGGCCCACGCGCGGTTGAATTAGTTAAGGCATTGTGTGCTCACGCGCACAACATTGCTAAAGAAGTTCGTGGATGTAGCGTGGTGGCGACTGAGGTGGCCAACCAAGAGCCGCTCAAGTTAGGGATTCCACATTGGAAGAAGCTATCGTGCGCCGAGGATCTATGGTGCATCAAGCGACTTGGGGAAGACTACAGTGACGGGGCTGTCGGTGACTGGACGAAATCACCACCTGGCCTGTCCATTTTCGTTGACCCCAGGGAATTCTAATCTTCATGGAATCTAGAATCTCTCTTCTTTTTTTTTTGTAATTTATTTAGTTTTTTCTTTTTTTCTTTTTAATGTTATAAAACTATGGCTAACCAAAAAGAGAGAATGAGAAGATATGATCAGAAGGTTTTGTTTGGAATAGGAATTTTAAAGAATATCCTGGCTTTTTGAGATGTGGCTTAGTTGCTTTTTAGATACTATTTCATCCAAACGCAGCCTTAGTTTTCAATGGTAGGGTTGTTAAAAATCTTCTTCCGGCTCCATAATTCCAAAAGCGTTTTCTTGAAGAAATATTTTTATTATTTTTCTAACCGTATTTTCGTTTCGAACGATCGATACAAAATGATATGAGGCTGGTCATAAATTAATTTTTTTTGTGAAGAAATATTTGAAAAGATGGAATATCCCATGAAAATGGTGCAAGCATTTGAATATTTTTTCATTCTTCATTCTCTTTTGTTATTAGTGATTACACATTTTGAAGGTATCACAAATTAGGTCGCGAATAATAATAATAATTACTATTGCGTCGGTCAATCATAATTTCATTGAAATTAAGTAAGGTTGAATTGACTCGTGCCCCTTCCATTTAGTTAATAAAAATAAATAAAAACAAGATTCTTTCTCGTCATGAATTGTTGCATGTCGCAATGATAATATTCGTGACAAGATATAGTCATAAGGAGGAACTTTTTGTGGATAAACATTAGTGATATTAAAGGGATTCTTTTATACGGTTTGTTGCATTTTTAAAAAAATTTATGATGAAATTGATGGGATTAATTTTTGGCTTTCAGCTGCTTTAGTAGAAAAGATTGAGAGAGAAAGATGCATGATATAGTACAAGTTGGTAAATCTATTGCACATATTATATTTGTCTATATTGATGTAATGTCTTTATTTCTTTAGTTTGGACTATGGACCAATATGCCGGGGAGATGTTTCTACTGGATTTGGATTGCGACGTCAATAGATTCTCACTTTTCGTTTATAGTTCGATTATGATGGAGGGTCAATCACTTCATTGACTCGATCTACAATATTATTCGTATTGAAATCGATATGGTTACATTATAAAAAAAAAAAAATCGATATGGTTACATTTAAATACTCCCTCCGTCCCAAATTATATGTTGATATGGGAGATTTCACATAAAGCCAATAAAACATATTTTTTAAGTTTAATATTTTTTAATATAATTGTGATTATATGTAACTAAAATTCTCATGGGATATGTGGAGTGCAGATGGTGGGAGAGTATATGGAGGACATAAAAGTGAAGATGGTGAGGGTATAATGAAAAAACATAATTAATGTTCTTTAAACTCGTCAAAATTTGCATCTAATTTGAGATTTAGAAAATTATGCTTATATTAGCATGTAATTTGGGACGGAAGGAGTAGAATATAAATCAATACGCACGATAGTCGGATTGAGATGATGTTTTCAATAATACCAACCGTTAATTTAGTTTAAAGCGTTATGATTTTATCCTCAGATTATCATAAATTAACCCGAATTGACTTAATCATTTTAATTTTATAAAATTTAAGCTCATTCTTTATTAAAAAACGTAATTCGATTAATAAATTAGATAGAAATTGATGTTATATGTTTTAGAATTGAAAGATTGAACACTAATGTTATTGCTAACAAACTCAAACTCGATATGTAACCTAACTTATTGTCAATTCCAAGCAACATATTTTGAAGTTCTAGACGAGAAAATAAAATTGACCCTTATTTAAAAACAAAAAATGATTAAAAGAAAAATAAGTGTATGCACAAAAATTTAAAAGAATTTATCTTTAGAAACTCAAATTTTGTTAAGAAACTTTCTTAAGAAATAATATCTTTTAAAAGATGTCTCAATCATATTTCAAGTATAACTTTAAACACTTTCATGCAATTGCCTTTTCCTAATTTTTCATGATTTTTCAACAATCTTATGGGTAGAGTTTGGAATTTTATAAATGTAACATAATTTTCTAATACTAATGTCAGTGTTCAAGTCCGTTTGACGTAAAATCTATACCTTTAAAAATTAGTAATTTAAATATATCATATAATAATTATATAATAAATATTTTTATAAAATAAATTATAAATGTATGTCAAATATTATATAAAAGATAATTATTTTAATTTTATATCAATTATAATTATTTTTATTTTATTTCAAAATCTACGATTCTATTAAAATAAAAAATTTATTTGTTTTCAAAAATAATAAACATAATAAAAAATAAAAATTACTTATCAAAATTTCATTTTATAAAAAAATTTATAACTGCATCTAATTAATTTAGAGTAGTATACATTTATTTTTATGAAACCCAAAAATCGAAAAGTATTAATATGAAAAAAATACATCAAACAAATATGATTTTATATAAATATTTTATCTCTCCTAAATGACTAAATATAATTGGTGGATGTAGCAAAATGCTGCTCAGAAATTATCTTTCTAAAAAAATATAATGTATTATAATTTTGTTTAGGAATATTTTTTAAATAATAGATAGGAGAATTGATTAGGAATAAAATTATTAAGAAAATAGTAATTTGGAGAACTTTATTAGGAATAATTATGTTATACATATTTGATCAACATCTTAAATATTAAAGAAATATCATATGATTAGAAATAAATAATTGGTAAAATTT
The DNA here is from genome assembly GCA_024708375.1 of Oxalis stricta. Classification (NCBI taxonomy): domain Eukaryota; kingdom Viridiplantae; phylum Streptophyta; class Magnoliopsida; order Oxalidales; family Oxalidaceae; genus Oxalis; species Oxalis stricta. The sequence continues at coordinate 3,104 of JANIEQ010001049.1, read as the reverse complement.
TATTAGAAATCATTATGTTTTTATTGTGTTTTGATTTCTTAATTAGATTAGGAAAAAATAATATCGTCAACTTAAAACTGTAATTTAAAATCTAATTAAACTCAAAGTTCTTAAATATATGTGTCAAATTACTATTCATCAATAAAAGATCATGTGTCGAATTTTGATTTGATAATAAAATTTTCAATTAGAACAAAATGAAAAGTCTCTCTATTAAATATTAAAAAAATCTCATATAATTAGAAATAAGTAATTGATACAATTTTATTAGGAATCATTATATTTTTATTTTGTTTTAATTTTCTAATTAGAATAGAAAAAAAATAATATCATTGACTTAAAATTACAACTTAAAATCTAATAAAACTCAAATTTTACAATACATGTGTCAAATGATTATTCATCAATAAAAGTCATATATCGAATTTTGATTTGACAATAAAATTTACAATTAAAATAAATTGAAAAATCTCCCTATTATCTATGAGATAACAATTCGACATTAAGAAATGCATCTACATAATTTTTCAAAAAACTATATATTATAGTAGGAGAAGCAAATAATATATGAATACTTGTATTACTCTATAAAAAATATTTTTAATCTTAATTTTCTGTAAAAAAATATAAATACGGCACCTTACTCTTTCATAAAAAGATGATCTATGTTTACCATTAAAAAGTAGGCTTAATTTAAGATAATTTTAGAGCATGTCAACTTTTTACGGGGGACTTATTCCCTATATGTTATAGTGTGATTTTAACGGCTATTTTTAATAAAAAAACATGTTTTTAAAAAATATTTGAAAGAAGACATGCTATAAATACAAGATAAATACATCTAAATTTAATAAGTTTCATGAACCAAAATATGAACCGAGCCCATTACTAAATCCCGAAACCAAACACCCTGTGATTATCTCTAATTAGGTTTTAGCAGAGGCGCTTTGGCTAATTGACCAAAATATAGGAGTGCTGGTTACTATTTCATAGACAAAAGAAATAAAAAAAAATAAAGGAAAAAATAAAGTATAAAGTAAGCTAGCTTTATGTAGGTTGGCCTTCGAATTAAATTATTACCGAGTATTATATGTCATCGATTAAAATCTTTCTAATAGTCGTGTTATATATACTATACAGTATAGATATAATGGTAACATTTTGAGTCATAAAGCTAGCTTTTTTATATTGGCAATCGGCCTTTGACTCATTGACTATATTGGGCTAAACAAATAATCAAAAAAATTGATATGTATTGTTAAAAGAAGGTAAATGTCAAATTGTCCATGAAAAAGCTAATCTCCACGAGGTGCACGACAATGACATTTCACAGGGTTGAAGAAATTAAATTATTAGGAACCTCTCACTTATAGTGAATATGTAGCTAGGGTATAATCACTAATCGGCCGATGTAACGTTAACGATGATTACTGTTAAATGGTTCATTGGCTGCTTTATACTACCTTCGTCTCGATATATACATACTTTTCTAGTTTTTTTATTTTGTTTTATGTATGAAAATTTTCTATACATAATTTATATCTAAATACGTTATATTTTATCTTATTTTCAGTATGAATATTTTAAATAATATATATTGAGAGGCGAAAAGAATATAATGGAGACAACCACAACCTATCTATTCTAATTCAAGTGGTCCGGAGTTTAATTAATACTCCCCATCTTAAAAAAAAGATATGTTTTTATCTTTTTAAATATATTCATAAAATAATATAACTTGATTATATAATAATAATTAAATATATTAATTTTTAAATGAATTTAAAAATAAAATTCCATCTGAATTCAGATCGATAGTGTTCTTTAAACAGATTAGGTTCAATTATCACTAACAGCTAAAACTTTATATATATATATATATATATATATATATATATATCTTTAACTAATGCGCGAAATAAATCGAATCAAACAAATATGAGATCAATGAACCTCTGAAGTCAATAACTTAATTAGACCAAAAAGACATCTTATCCAAATTTCTTCTTATGCTAATAAGTTAAATTTTGTTGAAGACTAATAACCATTATCGAAAAATCTAATAAAAGCTCTCTATTTCAACAAATAAGGGTCGATTCGATGACATATCATTGGAAATTTAACTTGCTTATTTTCACATATCCAACACTTTGTTCCTCATAAAAGTATAAAATTTAGAGACCTAAATCATGTCAGTTGACAAAATCTGGCTAGTTGATATACGTTGAATTACTAGTCTTCTCCTAGTCCTGCCAAAGGAAAAAAAAAAAAAAAAAACTATTCTTTGAACAACCATATAATTATTTGGTCATTGCTCGACAACAGGTTTATTTTTAGCAATTAATTATGGTAAAGTTTTGGATTGAATTAGGCAAGTGTTAGTAAATGCATGTGAAAAGTGTTAGGCAAGTTTTGACTGGTGTTATCAATTATAATTAGTGGATGTTATTTAATCAAAACCTACTACTACCCTAATATATAAAGAGTAAGTTGTTATGATTTTTATCGATAACTAAATTCGTATGATTTAAAATATCACTATCTAATGCACAAAAATTATTTCATAAAAAAAATAAAATAAATAATAGATATTCCCCCCGTTGAATAGGTTTCAAGTTAAAAGGTATTCTATTTTTATGACTACTAAGAACCTCCACGGCAGAGCTTTGTTTAGGTATAAAAGTCGGTAGATCTGTTTGCAGTCGAACCGGAACGTCCGTACCTTCAAATATAAAATATGGATCGAATAAAAAATATCTTATATAATTTATAATAAAAAAAGTTTAGATGTGTATAAAATATCAGATAAAAATGAAAAAATATATAAATTACTAGCTTAGTTACGTAATTTATATAACAAATCAATCAAAATTCTTTTGACTTTATTTTGAGAATTAAAATCCTATTTGATTTTCTTTTTAACTTTTTAAATTAATAAGTAATTTATGTTAAAATTCGATTATAAAATCTGCAATTGGATAGTTTAATCTTATTCTTCCTATTATATTATATACAAGTCGTGGCCTCGATCTATTGAACGATAATTTCATACTTTAAAAAATAAATACGTAAATTGATCGTAAAAATAATTATTAATTCATAAC
>JANIEQ010001048.1:0-10409 GCA_024708375.1 Oxalis stricta | reverse complement strand
CTGCTTCTTTCCAATCAGATCTAGGAAGGAGATGATCAAAACCTTCAAATGGAACCAAAAAAGGCACATACATTATATATATATATAATTACGACATTTTAATTTGAATCTGCCGATGGATATGTATAAAGAACTCGACGTATGAAAGCCCACCAGTAGGATTCTTGTCTTCACCAGATGTAAAGGGAACATCCCTGTGCAGGCAAAACCAAAACAAATGGATTTAACTAAAAAAAATGAAAATCTATTTTACTTATCTAGTTTGATTACGACGGTTCTTATAATAAATTAACTCGCCTGATGGATCTCCCTTCTTGCACAACTTTAATCTGCATGAGAAGTAAGGATAATGAGCAGCCGTGTATTAGATTTAAAAAGAACAGCAAAAGATGCAGCAAGCAATCATACCGTGAATAAGTTGCATCTTTGAAACGTATCTCATTTACTGTGTCATTGAATTTCTTTGACATGAAATTGTCATATTGCTCTAGCACATACTGCACAAATAATTGTGGGATAGTATTAGTTTCGAAAAGTTCTCCATAAGATTTGCAATATCTATTTAAATGATGATGATGCAGTTTTAGGCTTTAAATGCCTTTGCTATGAAGTGTCGCGCTAGAAATTGTAATAAGCAAATTAACAATGGGAATTAAAGTTATTATAAATAAATACCTGAGTAGGGAATTTCATCAACCGAAGAGAAGCCAAACAGTTGCTGCAAGATGTTTGTATCGCCACAGAGTTCCCAATGTATATTAAAGCATCTTCACCATTCTCAAGAAGATAAATCCCGTCATCACTGATGTTTTCACTAGTCAGCGGAAGTTGACTGAGGAATAATAGATTCATCACCCTCCCTGTCAAGAAAACAAGCACAAAGCAGAGGATTGCTGTCAAGACCAGATCCAAACTCACAATAAAATACTAATACGGATGGCATAGTTCACATACATTTGAATCCTAGGTCATGGATAGCCATCATCCTTGGATACCACAAGAGGAACCACTAAATGGAGTGGCAAGGGAGGAAACATGTGATTGATCCAGAAAGATCGATCGTCGATTCTCCCATCAGCTCTTAAATCCTAGTACTTTTAGTCAACGCTGAAGGAAACATAAGAAAAACAAAGTAGTCAATTAACAAATGTAACAAATAAAATAATCAGACAAAGGACACAAAGGAAACTGGGTATAATTAAAGTACATGATAAAAGGATAATTCACATGGTTCATAAATTTATGATATAAATTCTGTAACATACCGAGGATGTATAAAGGCAGAAGTTTAAGTGCCTCTGGAAGAATAAGTTGTCCAGATGATGATACCGTGGCGCAGAATTTACGATATGAGAGCAGTACATTGATGCAAAGGTTCGTCACTTGTTCGCGGACTTGCATGATTGGCATCATAGGAATTTGATCTGCCGCTGCAATTTGGAGAGAGAGAGAGATGTTATTAATAACAGTTTTCCACACTCAAAAGGTATTCAATAATGTTACCTTGTTTCACAAAACAAGCAATCTGAGTATGCAAATCAGCAGCCCGGAACAGATTACTCGGATTTAGAAGTGCATGGCAAAGACAAAGTCATAATTCGAATTCTTCTTTGGCTGTATAGAGTGGTATAGAGAAGCGTGCACTGCAGAGAAAAGGAGAGAGCAAAATTGAAGTTTAAAACAAAGAAAAAAAGCATTCGAATGGAAAGTCAAGTAGGAAATAGTCGATACCTGAAAAGCACATTCGGAGCCATCATGTAACTTGTCGTCATGTTTCAAGGTAACCATGATAGATTTGTCACAGTCAATCTGATAGCCAAAAATAAAATAAAATAAATTAAGGCTTAGTAAGTTTAAAGTAATAAAGCCAATTATCCCTGGCAACATATTTATAATTAAAGAAGCCTGAAAAATAATTCAATCTACATTTTTTAATGAAATCACCATGGAGTCAGGTTTGAATCTTAACTACAAAATACTACTCCTCCGCATCCAATTACGTTAATATAAACATAATTTTTATCTCAAATTATATGCAAATTTTGACAAATTTAAGGAACATAAATTATGTTTTTCCATTATACCCTCGCCAAATTCACCATCTTCACCCTCATGTCCTCCATGCACTCTCTCTCATAAACTTCACCATCTTCACCCTCATATACCCCATGGGGGTCTTTTACTCTACACAATCATAATTATTTTGGAAAATGAGCTTAAAAACATGTTTTATTGGTTTGTGTAAAATCTCCTAGATTAACATCTAATTTGGAACGGAGGGAGTATTAACTAACCAATCACCCTCACAGTGCGATGAAAGTTTCAACTTTATATACTTTAGTGTCGGCCTCTAGCTAATTTGAAGAGCAATATGAAAAACAAAAAGTTTGCAAAACCTGCTGGAGGTTTTGGCCAGTTTGAAATTACCACTCTTGTCTGAAAATTTCATTTCACCCTCAGTGTTCTAATAAATAGGAAAAATACCCTCTCCACAAGAGAAGGAAAAGTATTCCTTACTGCATTTATCCCATTTTTTCAAACAGCAAGGAGGAAATGGTTTCAAAGAAAACTTTCCAACCCCTATCTAAGCAAGATTCAGCTTTGAAATTAACCCCCAAAAAAGAACAAGCCCTATTAAGAGTTTGCTGGCTTGACTTGAAAAAGATTATGTTTTTCCTATCTAAGTTGTTAGTCTTATTTACCAAAGAAAGAAAAAAGATATAATAACTGATCTCAAAACAGCCTACATATTTATATAGTTAATGCTTAAACGGATACCCCAAAATAACGGTGGCATAGGCCACCAAATAATAAGTACTCTTTTCACTGAAGAACACACAAGGATGGTCAATAAACACAGTGAAAATGAAGCTCTAGTTTAAATCAACAAACCCCAGGTAGGTCAACATCTGTTGGAATGCGCTTGCAAAAGTTTCCTTGGTAGTCCTGAACTTGAACACCCTACAACAAATGACAAATAAATTTTAAGATGGAGCAAACCATACCCTGAAAAGAACAAGGTTTTAATTACAAGTAAATTTTACCTGGCTACATCTCACACGCATAACTGCCTCAATCCCTTGAGGCCTAGTGATATTCCACCTTAAATCATTGTAAAGCTTTGCAGGATCAGACAGTGCTGAAAATGGGTAATAATAGTAGACCTGGACCAAGGAAGAATCATATTATAGATAAGTGAAGCACGAGAAAATATAAAGCTCAAATCAGCATTGTATGAATCAAGAACTCTTTAGCCAGGAAGGGTCTAGGATTTCAAGGTTGCGGTGAGATAATTTGTGAGTCATTTCAGATGAAAAAATCTAAGCCTGTTGAACTTAATCCAAGTTGTGATATATCCAAAAAATTATCGGTTCATAGCAAAAAGTAGGAGCCACATGTCAATGCAGTTCATATGAAATTCCATTTCCATAAATTCTCAAAGAATAACATGAGTAATTATAGAGTTTAATCCTTGAAAATCTCCCAATGTTTGTAAGTCCTTGACACTTAGAAAGTGCACTTTTAACCTCTTATGAATTTTATCCATGATCCATACTTCAAATGTCAGTTCCATTGGGAGATAGCAATTTACTTCCTGGACAAGGCAACCTCAAACAAGACCCTTTGCCATACCTGTCCTCCAGTAATTCGGGGGATGACAGAGATGGAAGCAATGTCCGTGTAACTCTGAGTAGTTAAAAACACATCAACGCAGACCTGAAGCACATTGGGGATAAAAAAATCGATTAGTATTCGAACCCATAAGCTGCACCAATCAGAAAAGTATCCAACAGCATCAAGAGGAAATAAAAATCGTGTACCCAATATTATAATGAGAAATATATTCAGAAAATTCACCTGATACTCAGCAAGTTCAACTGCCATCGCCTTCAAAGTTTTATCAGCTGGTTGGAGGAGTTTGTGTGCCTCCTGAAATTTCGAAAATAAATAACACGCTCGACATCATTCCATGAGGGAACAGCCAGTGGTGACACTCAATCAGGTATACTATAAAAGCAATAAGATGAAATAGCTTTTGCAGGTTCAACATGTTCCCCCACTTTACATATCATAAACGGTTCATAAGAAGAGAATCTCAAGATGGATATCTTCAGGTGTGACATTTCATGTCTATACACAGGAAATAGCAAGTAACAAGCAACTGGATTGATGTATAAACTGAATGCAAAAATGAAGAGACGAAAGGGATAGTCAAATTTCATCATTTCAAAAGTAGGATCCAGTCACATCCAAATATACAGATCAATTATTCTACATGAATCATAGCACTTGAATTAAAAAAAATTACCTTGTCACCTGCAGAAATGTTGCTTTTTCCCTCGGCCTCTCTAGTAGAAAGGGAACCAATGCCTAGTGATGGCAAGACTATACAACAGTAACGAGTAGCCAGTTTAATAATTTTTTTCAACTACCACGCCAAACTTAGATATGTCACAATAATCAAACAATAACATCAGCTAACAGTTGAGACTTGAGAGATATATAAAAGTTGATTGCTTACCTGATTGGAAAACCAAAGTTTTCCTCCAGTACTCTTCATAGCCAAGAAAGCTGCCTGGACACACAGAATAGTAATCGTAAACAACTATAGAGTTTGAAATGTAGTATAAATCACCTTATAAAACTAGATCTAGTTCTGGCTAAAGTGGTAGGGATATTGCTCGATGGAGAATTGTAGACACATGCGCAGAACAATTGCAAAATCATCAAATAACAACTTTTTTCTACTAATAAGCAAAATGCAAGCCAGGGCGTACAGATTTGCAGCAGTTTTATATATGTTATAGCCTAATCCATCTTGTATTAGATACGTTATGCATGCAAAGAAAATACACAGCATACCTTGACAGCAGCACCAAAAGCTGATTCAGCAATCCTATTATCCTGAAACATCGATGGAATACTTTCCAGCAACAGCTCCAAATGTTGACGACACTTGATCAAGAAACTAAGCCAAACTGATCAATTAAAGCATTTGAAAATCTTCAAGAGAAAAGAAACTACATATTAATTTGAAGCCCAAAAGAATCAAGAGCTGAAACCTCTGTAAGCTGAACAATAACATCAGTTTCAAGTGGAGTATAGACATCTTGCACATCAGGAACAATCAGCATCAATGGCTGCATAGAGAAATTAGTGAGAAACTACCCAACCTCATTAAGAGAGATGAAGATGAAACCAAGTGATCCGCAACAGTATCTAACTGTTAGTACTATTAATATTTATGTCCATCCAATGCACATAACATTAAAGAGATGAAGAAGAAACCAAGTGATCCACAAGAGTATCTAACTGTTAGTACTATTAATATTTATTTTTTATTCAATGCACATAGCTAAAAGAGCTCCTCATATATTAGAATTATATTCTATCCTTGCAATGTGCAAGGAAAGAAAAGCGACAATAAAAAAATCAATACTATTAACCAAGGGAGAGAAAAAAATAAACCAAAAGTAAAGCGGCAGAACAAAGCAATAAATAAAAAAAGCCCAGCTGTATTTCTCGAACAAGAAATCCCACATCGTTGAATAATAAAACCATTCCTTTTTCACTGGGATTCTTACAGAATTCTAAAGAATTAAAAGGATCCACTGTCCTTAAACATGGGCTCAAAGAGAATGCAAAAAGGTTAAATTATAACCATGGAACTGGTATGAAGACAATATTCAAGTGTATACCTGCTGCAATGCACGCTTCAAATTGTAAAAATGAATTGTTGAATCAAACGTCGCAATCCCCACCCTTGTCTGAGGGCCTTCCTGAATAAGAAAAAGCATAGAAACATAACAACTAAAATGATCTTAAACAATCAGATTCAAGTTTGCAAATACAAACGGCAAATAAACAGCCTTCCTGAATAATAAAAGTTTAAACAAAAAGGATCTTAAACAAGTCTAGATTCAAGTTTGCAAAGGGATACACATTCCAATGAAAAACTTTCATTTTGAATCTTCGAATATCAACTACTCTAGCAAATGAGCAAACTTAGCAGGATTAAATCCCCAAAATTAGACCAGACTCACCGGTAGATCATTAATGATTTGACTGATTGCACTGCAAGCTGCAGCAGTTGCCCCAGTTTGTACAGCATTCATTGAAACATCAATAACAAAGAAATAAACTGCTGGCATTGGATCACGGACCTAAAAAAAACAAAGAAAAGAGTTTCGTAATCCATGCAGCGTGACAGGAAAAGTTTCATAGAAATAAAAGATAAAACAGCCCAATGAAAAAAAGAGGACATAAAAAAAGGAAGAAGTTGGAAGCAAGTTATATGCCATCCAATTGATTACATGTTTGATTACATCATCAATAATTTTACCCTGGTAGGAGATATATGCAAAACACATGTTCAATATTGGCATAAATACGTTGTCCTAGAAGTTCATTTCAACAGATATCAACACTTTAATCATTGGACATATGTAAAAGTGAGATGCTGGAACAAGACCAGACACATAGAAAAATTGATAAGTAGGCAGACCAAGCTCGACAGAAGCTGATGGAAAATCAAACGTCATTGTTCTAGCTTTTTAGACTAACCATGTATTCACGAGTAGCGACAAATTCAACTGTTCCTCTACATAACTCAGGCCTTTCATCAGCATCTCTGCGTTTACCATCTGGACCTAGGTTGCAATGGTAGTCACGAGGAGTCTCATCACTATACCCTACAAAAGAAGAAGTTGTGAAACAACCACCTCAGATCTGGAGAAGATCACCAAGCCAAAATACACAATTTTGTATACAATAGTTCTGAACAACATGATGAAGTCATTTGGCAGCATGAACCGTTCAGGGTCACAATCCTTAAATGAAATTTAGCTTTACAACTTAGAGAGAGAAAATAAAGGTTCTGAAAATTCTGGTTACAGAACAGGCATTTATTTCAATAGAGTCTAAAAGGAAACACTTCATAATTCTTATTGTTAATTCGATACAGAGACTGTATCATTTAATAGAATAATATTTCACTTCACTGTGTAACTCAGTCAGACTGAAATCAGTTTTATCAATGCCAGTTAGAGTTGGCAGGACATGATCAAAAGATGATGTTTACTTTCCTGTGGCATTCTTTACATTTAACGGACCATTTAACATACAATAATACCAGAACGTGTCGGAGGAAGGAACTACCATATTAAATTGATTTATACTCACCACAAAAATTGCAAATAAATCGTCTTCCCTGATCAATGAACTTCATGAAAGGATTTATATATGCTTTGCAGCGAGAACATCTAACAGGTCCACTTTCTCCAAAGTCCACAACCTGTGACCAAAAGAATTGATAGCGTAAACAACAGAAGCAATTAATGATGGACTTGATTAGCAGAATCAGATGATACAAGCCACAGTATCTTTTTCCAAAGTATTAAGGTTACGACATTCACCAAAAGGGTAGTTAAGAAAATGCCAGTGCTGTGACGTAGAAAATAAGTTTGGGATTGGACAACGTGCAGTAACAATTCACGTGACCACACAAGGTAGAAGAATAAGACTTAAAAGCAAAAGGCAATAGAATCATCCATACTTGGATTGGGTCCTCAGATGGATGTGGAAGAGCCATAGGCTGTACCAGCAAAGCTAACTGCATGCCAGAGGTTGTCAGAAGGTCCACAGTACAAGGAATCTGTCAAATGAGAGGAAAAATCGATCAAAAGTGTGCCATTAAAGAGAGTAATAGTCTCCTACAGAGTAAACTCTATAAAAGAAGGAAAAATAGAGTATTAAAAGAGTCAAGGCATAATCATAACCTGATTAATGGTGCATCTCATATAACGGGGACTGCAATTCCCAGTATCTCTAACAATGTAATCGCTTGTAGCAGGCTTCACAGACATACAAAATAACATCACGTACATAGCGTAACAAATGCAAACCACTTTTCATGATTTTAAAATGTCCAACAGCAAGAGAATGAAATTAATGGAACAAGAATTTATACTTTTAAGAACTATAATAGTGAATTTCGATTTAAAAAAAGGAATTAAATATAAGCTTTAAAGGTTCATTGCAAAACAAACTACCGGAGGGGGTTGGCTTGATTTCCCTGGCGAGTGTCATGGAAGATCACTGAAGAAACTCGAAGGGGCCTTGGAATTTGACTCCGGTCAATCTTTGAAGGCCCCGCCATAGGAGAACCACCTTGACTAATAGCATGTGAGATTGTAGTAGGCGGTTGATGTGGTAGAGGTGACGCTGTCATTCCAAACATTCTAGGTGGTTGCATAGAACCAGGAACTGCTGGAGGTGGACCAACCTGAAGCACCCAACCAAAACAACAGTACAAAAGATAAATCAAGGAGCAAAATTTTGTACAAAACCTTATTCGAGCTACATTTTCCAAGAAAATGCAAAGGCAAATCATCAAACAAACAGAATAAATATGAATTACTTAAAATTTTCATCAGGGAAATTAGTATGTTTGAACTTTACCTGTCTGGGCATCCATGAATGTGTTCCAAAGGACCTTGAGGTGGTGGCACGGCCTGAGGAGGAGCTCCAAAGGTAGGAACACCTTGGGGTGGAGCTGAAAGAGGTGGAACACTTTGAGACGGGGCAGAAAATGGTGATGCACCTTGGAGACATAGGTGTGTTAGGTGATGGTCCTCCGTGGGGAGGTGCAGAAAACTGCTGTAACGCCTTGAGACGGAGCTGAAAGAGGCGCTGATGCTGATTGAGGAGGGAATGACGGAGCACCAAAACCTGGATTACTTGAAAGAGGGAGCATACTTTGAGGAGGACCACGAGCTGCGCCCATTGCTGGAGGTGGTTGTGGCAGTGCACCACCAGGTGGGGAGGAAATCGTGGAGCGCCTCCGCCAAATGCAGGGGTCGGTCCATTGCTGGAAAAACTCGAAGGTTGGACATTTGGAGGTCCCTGAGCAGGGAAATGAGCTAGGTCGAGAACCTGGAAACCCAGAAGGTGGGGGCCCAGACGGAGGCTGCACGGTGCCCATGGAAGAAGGCAGTGATCCGGGAGGGGGTCTAGATGGAAAAGGCGATTGCTGAGCCCCAGGTGGTCCGGTGGGTCTACCTTGAGGGAATGTGGATGGTGGGGGCCCTGATGGTCTAGGGACTACACCAGGTGGACCTGGACCTGGACCTGGACGGGTGGGCGAGGGAAAAGGTGGTGATTGAGAAAATGGGGAGGGTGGACCTGAATTGGGCAATGATGAGGGCCTATTCAGATGCATATTTTGCATATTGGCGGCCAAAGAATCCGTCGAGTGTTGCACATTGGGGTTGTAACCTGGTGGAGGCGGTGGCTGTTGCCTAGGTGCCCCTGGAGGCACAGGAGCTGCCATTTTCCTCTCTGCTAATCAGTCAAAAATGAAAAAATGACTTTGCCTTTTGTTCCAGATATCAAATAATCATACACTGTACAGATTATGCAATACCACAGACGATCAGAAAACTCGTATCAATCAACAAACAAATAATCTACAGAATCCAATATTTTGAAACAAATAATGATCAAGTTACATAGAACACCAATCCATGCATTCGGTAATTTAATGAAAAGCTGAAATGAAATTTGAAAAAGAGTAGAACCTGTTGATTGGATGGGGAGATCTGCTGATGATCAACAAATAAATTTCCTTCAGTAGTGATTTGTGAATGAATGAATATGTTTTGTTTGTATTCCACTCGAGCTAGATTTTGTTTTGGAATGTTATTGTAAAAATAAGTCCCTATAGTTTCTAAAAAGTGCTAGAAATACCCTTGTATTAAAAATATAGTTAGAAATCGTTATGTTTTTTAGGCAAAAATAACCGTTTGGTCTTTGTTTTCTATTTGAAATATTTCTGAACCGTCAAAATTAACTATTTGATCTTCTAACCAATCATAACGTAATACGTGTAAAAAATTCAACGTCAGACTTTGTTATCCATGACCAAAAACAAACCGAAAATTGAACCGAGACTAATCAAAACTACCGAACAAACACGTCTTTAACCAAATCTTCGTCTTCTTCGACACATCTCCCGCCGCTCATCTCTCTCCACACACACACCGTCTCTTTCTCGGCCACTCCCCGACCACCACCACCTTCGCTGTCGTTCCTCTTTCAAAGCCTCCCATGCCGGCCCTATAGATCCAAGGGCTTCTTCCCCGTCAAGAAACACCAAGGTGAACGATTTCTTGCTTGTTCAAACGAGCAATTGGATAACAAACAAATCCCAAAAAAATTGTGGTGGTTGTAATCATAACCTGACTCTATCAAGCCTCGTGCAAGCAAATTTGGCATTATTCAACGAATGCCACGATCTTGCGAAAAGATGTGTGAATCTTTCTTTTTTTTGAAGTTATGTGTGAATCTTTCTTACACAACACAATACTGAATCTAAAAATCCAAACTTTATACTTCCATTAATCACTCTA
>JANIEQ010001045.1:0-11533 GCA_024708375.1 Oxalis stricta | reverse complement strand
GCATCAGTTGCCGATATGAGCAATGAAAAGATCACCAATACTTAAATCAGCCATGGTTTATTCAGCCTTTTTGGGAATATCAGCTAACCGTCGTTACCAGGTAGAAGTTATTCAAACAGTCGAATGGTTTCAACTTTATTAGATAAACCAATTCTACTGGGTTTCTTGTTGTACTCATAGATGCTCAATTAAATTGTATACTTGAACAAGAGCTTCCTTATGAGATTAGGAAAGAAAGATGAAATATAGTTGGTTTATTTTGTATACATTAGTTATGCTATAATAACATGGAAGTACTCCATGATGCTAGTTTAATGCTGGGATAGTGGAGCATCGGCTTTCTGATCAATTTGCTTCTCAACCGCTTCTAGTGAATATGATCTCTTTCATTGCTCGGGTGGTTAACTCCTATTGGGGAACGCAGGTTAGAATTTACTTCATCATTTTATTACTGCATTTCATTGCAATTGCTCTATTCTATCATGTTATCCTCTCATATATATCTAAAATGTCCTCTACGTGAATTTAAATAATTCAGCAATGGATTGATATCGCCCGGCAATCGGGATTACAAACTCGAAAGACTGAATCGACCCTGGATTCTCCGGGTAGTGCTGCTCTGGAAACACCGGATTCTCCTGGCAGTGCTGCTGCGTTGGGGTGCAACAATGTGGAAGAAGCCAGCATTGATGATATTGAAAACCAATGAGGTGATCTTCCCTCCTTTTTGTCACATGCTACTTACGCCTTAGGCTAAAAAGCGGATTTGTAAAAGAAACATATCAAATTTTTTCTGCCATAATTTATTTCAATTTTTGTAAATGTAAAGCTGAATTTTGGTTTCCATATGTCAATCACAATACTACATACTATATTTGTTTTATAGAAATACACAGAGCTTTTGATAGGGTTCTATTTGATATGGATAATAGTTGAAGTAATATTGTATTACAATGCAGATCCTTATTCAAGTTAAGTTCTTATGTCAACTAGTTACATCATATGTTTCAGAGATAATGGTTGTCCCAGGATTGAAAATACTCCGATGCATTTTATCGAACATTTAAGATGCATTTGGATTTTGCTCCTCTTCCAATCTCTTGTGCAGCTTCTGTTTGGTTTTCCCAAGGCTATTTCTATCCTATTTAGCTGCATGCATCATAGACAGAGTCAGTTATAAGATTCAACTGTTGATGCATTTCTAATTACTAATTAAGGAGTATATGTTACGGTTTCTTCACATACCTCCTCTATGGCAAATCTGTTCCTGGATGAATAACCCACTGAAAAGTTCAAAACTATCACTGTATTGTCGTTCTGCAAACAATTCATTTTACAGATTCAGCATTTTGTGTTTGAAAGTTGAACGAAGTCGTCGTCTGGACTATACCAGTTGAATAAGTGACTCGAATCCCTTGAGTATTAATCGGGGTGCATTCGATGTCCATGTCCGACAAAACCCTGTGATAGGAAGAAGCTTTAGCCTCTGCTTCTTTTAGTTTTGAAGTGTTAGAAAAGAAAGAAGAAAGAAAAGAAAATGTGACCTGCCAAAAGTTTGGGTGACAAATTGGCTCCTGGCGACCATCCGGTCATGTTCTTCACAAGACATTTCCAACATTTTGCAGCCCTGTCTCTCAGTGTGTAGAGAAATTAGAATCAAACGTTTAAAAAAAAAAATAAAAAAATAATAGTTGATTGCTTAATTAAAATAGAATAAAATATTATAATAATAATAATGATGATGATGATGATGGGTACCTCGCTTTGAAATATTGGAGGAAGTTTGAACAAGTAGTATCATCTCTAATCCTAACTTTGTCATACACAAAAGGTAAGCCTTGCCACCCATTTTTGCCACTTTCAGGTCCAAACATGGGATGAGTACACAGCAAATCCGATTCCTCCGGCAGAACCTGGCCAAATGAGACGTTACTCAGTCGGAGATCGTGTTTAGTCAACGGAAGTTGTCGTAAGTGATATAATAGTAATACCTGTGAAAGATAGGTCTCTGGGGTACTCTTTAACAGAGAGTACATCGACAAAGAGAGTTGGCTCTTTTAAGACAATGGAATGGCATTGATTTCACTACTTCTTGTAGAGATAAGATCGATGTGCATATCAATACTTATATCATTGTCGGCTTCAAGAAATGTTTCTGCTTCCCTGTAATATTCATTTCAAATCATAATCTCAAAAAAAAAAAAAAAAAAAAAAAAAAAAAAAGACCAGGCAAGTTGAGATCTCATGAGTTAATTTGGTTTGCCTGAAAAACAAAATGCTGATTTGATTACAGAGTTGAGTGTAGTCTGTCCTGGAAGTTGTCCGTAGAGTAAGGCCTTGCTTGATCATGGTTTTTGCCAAAAACTGCCCGAAATTTCCAAAGCCCACAATTCCTATTTTCAGGGTTCCTTGTGATGACAGAGAAGAAGATGAAGAACCCTTTGACTCCATTGCTATATCCTCTCTTCTAGAGGAAGAAAAGGCAGATTGGTTCAATGATACAATATGGTTTTACCAGCTGAGCTTGAGCTTATAGCCCTATATATAAATATACAAGGCTATGACTCATGATTCATCCTCTCTTTTTCCTTGGGTCCAAATAATTGTCAAATGGGCCTATGTATATTAGTATTAAATAAATAAATAATACTAGTTTTTGGGTTCATTTTTCTTAAAAGAAAATCTGTGTTTCTGTTCTAACTTTGTTGCAGCATTACATTACATTAGCATAGAGATATTTTTCATCTACAGAGTACAGACAATGAGTGAGAAATATTAACATAAGTTGTAATAAAACTGTACAAAACTAGCATACGTCAACTGCTATGTATACTAGTTGCAATATTTATGGAATGTCATGAATGAGTGGCTCTCTGTCATTTACGACGGGAAGTTGTGTACTTCTGTTAACCCATCCTGCCATTCTCTGTTGTTGTACCACCAAAACCGATGCATTGAGCCCGACATCTGGCGATGCCAGCATGTCGCCAATCACCCCTAGCTCTGGGCATTCGCTCCACTCATCTAGCCCAACTAAGAGAGGTGAATCTGGATGAGCCCTTCCTACCACCATCAAATCGAAACAATCTCTCATTTTCGTTATACACTGCCCCAATGCCACCCCGTCTCTAACCACTTCTTCTAACGTACACGAATTTGTCGTTGCCCGTATGACCTTGTCTATATTCGTTTATCAGATCGATATCTCGTTTCCTTTCTTTGCTGTTTTCACTTCCAAAGAGATGGAACTGGATGACCGTTAGGTCCACATTTTCATGAGAGGCCATCCGGGCCCCGTATGCTAGCGACTCTGCATCGTCAGGCCCACCTATGTAGAGGACCGCTACATGAAATGGGGATTGACTGGTTAGAACAGAGATCGACCGGCTCAGAACTCCTCGTTCCACAAGGATCCCCACTGAACAAGGAGCCCGTTCAAGGACTTTTTATGTTCATTTGCTGAATTGAACGGTTGATAGAACCGACGGATCCATCGATCGTCCACTGCTTATGAAATGGCACGATGATAATTGCAGAACGTTTATCAAACGCCATTCTGCAGATGTCATCGTGCATTGTTTCCCAAGGCGAAATTGATGTGAATGGTTGAGCAAAAGCATATCCTTCATTCTGTATTTGGTATTGCCTCAAGGCATTAATGGCATGGTTTGAAAAAGAAGCATGCGCAGCCAAGTTTCTTTCAGACGGCACTTGTTGGTGCGCTACCAGGATGGGCGTGGATTTCCCTACAAGCTCAACCAAGAATAGAATGATGACGGAAACATTACTCTCCTCCGTTGCGTGGGATACTTCTAGAAGATTTATGATAGTTGGAACACAGTCTTGATTATGGATGCAAATTAGAATCCGAAACTCTTGGTCTCGTTTGGAATGTTGGATAGTCGTCCTTTGAGCTGCTTGATACTTGCTTGCAGGATCGTGGAGATATCTGATTAAGGGAGTTATAATTGCTGTCGTTAATAACACATAGAGTATTCCTAAGGCGAACTCTTGATCCATTATAATCTGTCATCATCAAGAGCTTTGTGTCACATTTTGGAATTAAAACACAGTATGGGTATAAATAATGTTTATCGATCTGACCTTACTTTCCTTCCAGATGTTGTAGATGGTGAGTTCGATGATGCCCTTAGCGTTCAAGACGAGTCCAAGCACTAAAGCTTCTCTTACTGGCATATGGAAATAGATGGCTGGCAACATGGTTCCCGCAATCTTGACAAAAGAGGCGAAAATAACGATGATCCCCATGATCCAGAAAGATCGAAACTGAACCTTGAAGACATCAGTTTGTAGACCAGAAACTGCAAGGTAAGTGGGATAGAGCAAACTCGCGCTGATAGCTTCTAGTTTCGATGACAAAGCCGTTCCTAAGGGAGGTCCGTCTGGAATAACCAATCCAAGGATCATCGGTCCTAGGATGTAATGCTGGCCTATCATCTCACCAAATAGTCCACACACTAGAACCAACACAAACATTGCAAAGACATAAAATTCTTGGACAGGTTTGCCCTCTGGCGTTTTCCTTATCACACCTTTAATCATTGGCCTCCCGAGAAACACGATGGTCCCCACGAATGTAATCACGGACAACAACGCCCAGAGCGGTGTAAGTGGATCCTTACTCTTTCTCGGCTCCCACAAAGGATAAACTAACTGCTGTTATCACCATACCGATGAGATCACAGAACATGGAAGAAGAAAGGGCGAGGCGGCCGATATCTGTGTTGAGCATCTTCAGCTCGTCAAGGAGGCAGGCGATGACGGGAAATCCTGTAATTGCTTGTGAAGCTGCAAGAGAGTGGGAGTGAGTTTTGGAGGCTGGCGTCCATGGGGATGTAGTTTTTCAAAACGACAGCTAGTGCGATGGGGAGTATTGTAGTGAAGAAGAAGACTGAAGTTCCAATGGTCATGGCTTTCCTTCCTGGTCTCACCATTAATGAAGAATCCATCTTCACTGATATCGAGAAGAGGGAAGAACATGATACCGAATGATGCTAGCGTTTCCAGCGGTAGGGTACCTCTCAGGGGGAAAAATGTTAATGCAAATTCACGTTTGTATCCTAGAAATGAAGGACCAACTACCATACCACCCTGTTTCCATACAATGCCATGTAAAATTTGTTATTAGGAGTGCAGGAATGAGAATCGATAACACATAGAAACAACGAATATTGTGAATTGCTTCCCCATTTCCAGACATTTTAAAATGCAAAATAAAATATGTAAAGACTTGTGAAAAGGGAAACATGGAAAACTCAAATGCACCGCAAAATTCATGTCTACCAGTGTTTTTCTTAAGGAAAAATAACGTTCCCATAATCGGTATATATAAATTACGGGAGTCCTTACAAGAATTTGTGAGACAATAATTGATTGTCCAAGAGGCTGAAGACCCAAGTTGATGAGGTATGAGATGGAAGATATAATTCCAAGCTGAAACATTAAGAGAGTAAAAGCTGATCTGAGAGGGTTTCTGAAAGGCGACCCTCGATTTCGAACGTAGATATGTGCATCCTGGCAGACCAGAGTCTTGTCCTTCACTAGAATGATTGTTTCATTCACATTATTCATTCTTAATTAATTTCTGTATTGATTTATATTACTGCATTTGTTATCTCTCTATCTATGTTTGCAGTTGCTTGTTAACCAAGAAACTTTACAAAAAAAATTATGAGTTTCTTGTTGAGAAAGAAAAGAAAATAAAGAAAGAAGAAGGTGCATGCTTGGATTACAGACCATGGAGATAGAATGAAATGTTAACCCGTTTTTTAGGATTTTTTATGTATTAATTTGGAAGGTTAACCTTCAATTAAGGTCTTCGTGAAATAGATGGTCTCTATTACAAGTGGACCTTGAGTTGGAAGAAAATAAGAAATCATTTAATTGCCTTGATGCTCATTGCATATGTTAATATTTAAATTTATGTAAGAAATAAATATAAATTTCATCCACACATTTCTTCGATCCATTTTTGTCACAAATATAGCATAACATTTGTAACGATCCCGCTTCCCGATGCGATGGTCATTTTTATCGACACAAGCATCGGTAGCACGACTGACACTGCATAATAGATGGTTGTCTCCACAACCAACATGTGTGAGAAATGTGTTTGGTAAATATGTTTGAAAAATTTGATTATAAAAATTAATTATTTTGTATTGATTTGATTATCGAAACAATATTTCGTGGGTGTGTTGATAAAATATGATTATCAAATTGATATTTCGATCTTTCGTTACTTAATTTAGTTTCGAAATTATTTTATTCATGATTTTTATATTAATCAAAGAAAATTGACTTCTAAATTATTTGAGAAATAATTTGTAGAAATAAATTGAATTTATTGGTCTAAATGATTTTCGCATAAATTCTTGAAAATCAATTTCGATTATAGTTAGATTTTGAGATGATTTATCGATTGGAAGTACAAATACTTCATATTGACATATGTGTAGGTTACGGGCCGTAGAGCGAGCTTATAGAGAAAATGTCTTTTTTTTTTTTTGTTCGTGTCACTTCTAGTGTGACCTTAGTTAAGGAGGACGGGCCAACGGTGAGGTTGACGTTGGTTTTGTGCTATCAAAATCAAAAGACGTGGAGAATGATTGTTACCGATTGTGCAACGATGACGAGTCCGTGGTGAGGCCGATGATTAGGCACCTAAACCAAAAAATATAGTAGTGTATCGTTACTTGTTCCTAGACATGATCTAAGTATCATGTTTCACCCGACTGAACGAGTTAAATGGGTTAAATGTCGAAAATTTTACTTGGATTTATAAACCACTTCGGCTTCACTCTATCTTGATTCGATAACAACCATTTTAACTGATTTAAATTTTAAATTGATAAGTTCATGTCTTTAATTTTTTATTTATGAATTATAATTTATAATGAGATTTAATCAAGAACATAAATATATTCATCCGAATAAATAAAATTTTCAAAATCTCTTAACTTATTGTAAAACTTTTTTAAACATTTTGGTTTAGTAGACTACCGTTTTATTATTATATTTTGCATTGGTTACTTAGTAATTTAATTTTACACAATAACACAACCACGCTTGGGACTATGCATAGTCACGGTCTAATTCGGGCCGGGATAAAAAAGAATTTGAACCCGCCTTAAAAAGCATGTCAAACGTGTTGGCCAACGTATTTGTCGATGGATCCTCATAAATTTTATCTCACACGTATCAATTTGATTCATCCAGATGTTTGTTGGTCAACCCCATATCATTTCCTTTAGGATATCCAATTTTATCAACGTAAAATTCACCTAAACTCTCTTTCCAATTCTTTGTTGATGATTTCAACGATTCAAAACTGGTAAACTGCATTAAGTTAAACCCTATGGATAGCTACATCATATAAAGAACAGGGAAGACCATCTTTGTGAATTGTCTTTCTTGTTGGTTATATTATGAACACGGTTGTTCCCTCTCTTAATAAAATTCATATTACAAGAGTTGAAGGAGTTTAGAAATCTTCTAATATCCTCAATGATATTGCAGCAAGACCAAAGAAAAAAACAAATCTCGTTGCTAAGAATGGTATTCACGACATTCAAAGCCTCTTGAATTTATCAAACTCTTTACACCTCCAAACTGAATTATTACTGTGGAAATTAAGATTACATCGTCAAAACGATCCCAACACATTTTCTTGCGTTTCCATCACCAAATTAAATGTTTACACAAGGGGAAAAAAAATTAGGAGCAAATGGTCTAAATAATTTTAAAATAATTTATACTCTCCATTCCAATTTAGATGATAATATAAATAAATTTATTTGTCTCAAATTACTTGACATTTTTGACGACTTTAAGAGACATTAATAATGTTCGCACATTATAGCCTCATATCTCAATTATATTTATGTCTAGAAATAAGATGATATGGATGTATAATTGATTTGTGTGAAATTCTTATCATCTAAATTGAGACGATGGGAGTATAATTTAGATACATTCATGTATAAAAAAACGAACGCTCTAAATAAACTAATATTACTCGGGGCCTCTTGATGTCATCGATGTCGACTTTCATCCTGGAGGTCATGCGATCGATTCTCAAGAATTGCAATTCTTAAAATTACTTGAGTTATCCCTCTTTGTGTAAAACCATTAAATAAAAAAATTATATAACACATCTTAATATTCATATATATAATCAAGACTTATTCTTAAAAAATGGAGAGTCGCAAAGTAAATATGTGCTATGTAAAGGGTAAAAAGAGACTCAATACAAAGTGTGTAAATATGTAAACTGACATCAAATATAATATATTTAGACCATTAAATAATGGATTTAGACCACTCCCCAAATTAGGAAATGTTCAGCAAAATTGGTTGGTAATTAAAGAGCCAAATTTGGATGCACAAATTGGCCACCAAAACGTAACAAGATTTTATTACTTAATATAGCAAATTTTAAATATCTAATTAATAGGTAGTAATTAAATTTGGAAATCCCAAGTAAATCTAATAACAAAAGAAAAAAAAAGGGTTTCATTTTGTTTTCTTGCATTGTACAATTTGCAACAACAAAGGCCAGGATCATCTCTTTGTTTTGTTGTTGCATTGTACAACACCACCATCGCATTGCATTTTCAATATTTTCTCCAGTCTTTTATTTAATAAAAGCCCTCTTTAATTATCAAAAGATGGAGAATCCATGGGCTTATGGGGACCCAACAGAGGGGAAGAAGATGATATGATAAACCCCACAGCTACAACGGCCGCAGCTGCCACTATAAACCCCACGGCCCCCGCCTCTCCCAAAGGGGTTCGGCTGGTTGGAGGAGTTTCATCAAGAGATATGAACATAATTAATGTAATCGGAGATAGAGGATTTTGCGTCCCATATCCATTGGAGCTGATTGTTAAGAAGAAGATTCAAGGATTCTATAAAGCACAGTTTGAGGTTTTAGATGCTAATGGAAATAATCCACTCCTAAGAGTTGATGGCAATGTTTGGAAGCTTCAATCCAAAAGGGTCATGTACGATCCATCCGGCTTTCCAGTACTTACCTTGCGCGAAAAGGTAGAGGTAATCAGCCGAAAAATATTAAAAATTCATAGAATTTGATCTTGTTATTCCCCAACACATAACCTTCCGAGGAAGAAAATGCCTAACCATTAAGCAACGTCCTGATTGGCTTGATCATGTTATTGAGTTTGGCTGTATAGATAGACTAATTGATAGACCGTTTTAAATGATACATTTTTCCGAATTTGACTGGTGTAAGTAATTGTTTGTTTAGGTACTTACAAAACGACATCAATGGACTTGTCATCTAGGTGAAAGCTCAGAGAAAGACAGACTCCTGTTTAAAGTGCAGAGATCAAGTCCAATACAATTTAAATCACGGCTTGAGGTCTTTCTGGCAGACAACAACGGCAAAAATCGATGCGATTTCCATGTCATCGGACGATATACTAATCTCTCTTTCAAAGTTTGTCAAGGCAAAACTATACTTGCCGAGGTAATATATACTTTCCGATGTTGCAATGTCAGCTACTGATCTACCTATTTTATTAATAAATGTAAAGAGTAATGTCACTCGCAGGTAAACCACAACTTCAAATGGGGAAACTTATGCAGAGGTAAAGAAAGCTTTAGGGTGAAAGTTCAACCAGATGTGGATTATGCTTTTATAGTAGCAATGCTGGTGATTCTTGAAGAGCTTGACAATATGTAAATTTTTATTTTTACTGTGGTAATAATAGTTGAAACAGTAAGTACTACATTAAATATATGTTCATTTTTTTCTTTTCTTTTCTTTTCTTCTTTTTTTTGACATTGCTCTATATTAGTATTAAATGAATCATACACGGCTTAGCGAATGCGATGCATGAAAAATATTAATTGTTAAGAACCAAGGCAAAAATGAGACGAAAAAGGATTGCAACTCGTAAAAAAACTGACAAAATTTAATATTCAGGATCAATTCAAATAAGTTTTGCATAAACAGAATAGAATAGTTTTCGATATCCTAAAACCCACACGGTACAAAATAGAACAGTATCCAATCTTGTGTCTTCAGCTTACTTAGATTATTCCAATCTTGTTGGCAACATCCAAGGCATCATAGTCTGGTGTCAAACGAACATAGGCCTTCTTGGTCCCATCAGGCCTAAATCAAAACAGAAAACAGATGCAGACATGAGTAAAAAAGGGCCGAGATGAAT
Organism: Oxalis stricta; assembly: GCA_024708375.1. Classification (NCBI taxonomy): domain Eukaryota; kingdom Viridiplantae; phylum Streptophyta; class Magnoliopsida; order Oxalidales; family Oxalidaceae; genus Oxalis; species Oxalis stricta. Next base: position 1,315 of record JANIEQ010001045.1, on the reverse strand, counting down.
GTTACAAGAATTTCAAGCATGGTATATAGTAGTAAAAAGATTTGAAAATATGTGTAGTGATCCAGGATCCTACCAAACTACTGACGTGACCACCATATTGTATCTTAATCTCAGTCATTACTTATATGAGAATCCAGATAATTCTGAGTCATTTCATCAAAATCAACTATAAAACTATCTAAGAGGTTATTAAGAACCATAATGAATCCCAAAAATCAAGTGGCATGGTACGAGACAAGGACCTAATTACCTAAAATGCAACAAACTATTAAGTATAGACAGCACCTTTGAAAACTGATGTAAAAGGCCAACAAAGATACATACCTTACTAATGTGTTGACTTTCTTAGTCTGGATGTCATACATCTTCTTCACGGCATCCTTGATCTTCTTTTTGTCAGCACGGAGGTCAACAATAAATACCAAAGTGTTATTATCTTCAATTTTCTTCATTGCTGACTCGGTCGTGAGGGGGTACTTAAGGATCTGGTAATGATCAAGCTTATTTCTCGGGGTGGCACTAATCCTTGGGGTACTTAGGATTCCTTTCTTTCTTCAGAGTTCTAGGCCTGTGAAACGTAACTTTCGTACGGATCTTATTCGCCTTATTCTTGAATGCAGCTCCCCCTGATTTCACAGCCTGGGCAGCTTTTGCTGCCTGTGCCTTTGGATCAGCCTTCTTTCCATCCTAATAAGATTAAAACAACCATGTCAACTTCATTAACAATATAGGTTAAAAATACAGGAATTCGTATCCCAGATAATCTTTAAAGGCCAGAAATAACCATTAAGTAAAGTGAATAGCCTTTTATCTATAACAATCATTTTACAAGATGGGTAACGCCAAGGCAAAATGCAGTCAAAGCAGCTAAGTTACATGAAACACGCCCCCTTATGCAAGTCTGAGTAGAAGTGATTACCAAAATGCACAATCAATTATCCAAAATTTTAAATTCATTCATCGTTCGCAACCTAATCTGTACAATCATTCGAGCTAATTGAACAATGGGATTAAGCAGGAAATTTTATACAAGGTCGCCATGAATGTACCTTTTGCAGGGGGCCATTGATTTGATTACCGAACCTGATCTGTGAAACAAATGGACAAGGATAATTAGAGTTGTTTAGCAAAAGAAGAAAACAGACTCGATAAACGCCATGTTCGATAGGGTTACATACCAGCGAGCGACTACGTCAGGGAAAACAAAATGTTGATCAATTAGGGTTTTGAAGTAAGGAAGAGGCTTTATATGTCACTTCGCATTGCATACCATAAAAAAGACGCTAAAAAAGTTCACGAGCCTTTTTCTGGGCCT
>JANIEQ010001044.1:0-17266 GCA_024708375.1 Oxalis stricta | reverse complement strand
TCTACTCAACTCATTTGCCTACCCGACGACTGTATATCTCTCCCTCTCTCTCGCTCGCTCCCCCCCAAAATCTCTCCCAAAATCAAATCTAACCCAGAAAAACCCAGATCCCTTACAAACCATTAATTCCTTTGAAAACGAATATGGGTCCGAAGCGCTGATCTACGCTTTCGTTTCGCGTGGAACCGTGATTCTCGCTGAATACACAGAATTCAGTGGCAGCTTCAACTCGATCGCTTTTCAGTGTCTCCGAAGCTTCCTACTTCCAATAACAAGTTTACTTACACTTGCGATGGTCACACCTTCAATTACCTCGTCGATAATGGCTACAGTTGAGTGTTTAAACTATTGGTTTTCCCTTTTTTTAGCTCTGTTGATTGATTCTTGCTTGCAAAATAATGGAAGAAAATGGATTATTGAGCTATTGGGGTTCTTTTCTATATGCTGTTTCTATTAGGTTTTCGACGCAATATTAGAGAATTAGTGATCCTTCTGTCAGCGCAAATATGGGGTTTTTTATGTTTTTATTTTCCTAACTAATGTGGGATTTGTTTACTTAGTTGTGTGCTATGATCTCCAATTACTTATGGATCTATTAATTTTGCTATCTATTTTTCTTTCAATGGAGTGAAAATGGGGAAATTAGGGTTCATGTGCGTGAGCTTTGTTGTTTAATGTGCTCGTTTTCACTTATTTAGCTTGTCATGAGCCTGGCCAGGTAGAGAAATAGAAATTATGATTTGTCGTCTAGACTATTTATTGTGGGAGGCGGTTTGGGTACTTAACTCTGTGCCATTGAAGCTGGTTTATAATGATTCTAGCACATTCAATGATAGTCTATTGTCTTTCTACTATGCCACTGACTTCCTGATGTTGCAGCATTCTGTGTGGTTGCCGAAGAATCCCGTGGGACGACAAACACCTATGGCCTTTCTGGAACGTGTCAAGGATGACTTTGGCTCAAAATACAGTGGTGGAAAGGCTTCCACTGCTGCTAACAGCTTGAACAAGGAGTTTGGGTATGCTAACCTAACAAAATTTATGAGTTCCTTCTCTGACAATCTCCAGTCTAAGGATCACTTCACATTGTTGTTGTATTAGTTTCAGGTTGAAGTTGAAGGAACATATGCAATATTACGATTGAAGTCACATAGATGAGATAAGCAAGCTTGCTAAGGTCAAAGCTTCAAGTAATCTGTGAAGTCAAAGGTGTCATGATGGAGAACATTGAAAAGGTAAGTTGAGTAATTTTAAATGATACCATTGAAAAGCAGAGTTTTGTTTTCGGTGAACGAGCTGCTAACTTGGGTATGTCCTTAAAAGACAGATGTATAGTATACCACATAGTTTATAAACATTACGTTGACCTCCTATGCATACTCTATCTACTGTTATAAATATGGAATGAATAGATTTTTTAGGCCTCAGAGGGTTCCCTGTCTGAGATGGATGTTTATGTGTGTGGGTGTTTAGTGTATCAGTTCTATTTTCTCCTCTTTTACTTTTTTCTACTCTTGTGAGTAAGTTTGAATGGTATTTGTCTCTGTATAAAATACAAGAGGTGAAGATTAGAAGTCACACACATGACTAATATTTACTTAGTGCATGAATTCTTGTTGACTTATGGATGTGCTGAACTTTAGTAAACCCTCACCTATGTTCTTCTTGTGCTTTTTGAAGGTTTTGGATAGAGGCGAAAAGATAGAGCTTTTGGTGGATAAGACTGAAAACCTTCATCAGCAGGTACCTGCGTTGTCTTTCCATTTTATGTGATTGCACATGCCCATTCTATCTTATGCATGTGTACGCATTCAAGTGGTTATGTCTTTTGTTTTCGCATTCCAACCAACCTTGAATCTACTTTTTTGATTTAGATTTCTCTTTATTCATTTTTCATTCAAATGGTACTTCAAACGATGTTCAACAATTTCAGTTGTACATACCTTATGAATTATGTTCTGAGCTGCTTTAAAGGGCTTAAATTAGCAAGGTGACATACAGATGATAGTATATGAAAATATATAATATGCATGTTATATATAGATATTTCGATTATCATCATAGTAGTTTTGTTTTGAATTGCATTTCCTTGGGAAATATGTAGTCTCGTGACGTTTTTATGGAATTGCATTTCCACTACTCCTTTAGGTCAACTTAAGGGGCTGTTAGACTATGTTTGATTCTTCAGCTCCATTGCGTGTCATTTGGAAATATGTGTGATCAAAAAATTTAAATGATCATTAATGATGGATTATGTGTGATCAAGAAGTGTTTTAAGCAAAACCATCTCTCAAGTTTTCCAAACTTTGCTCATAATATTTGATTTTGCTTTTTCAGGCACAAGACTTTCGTACCACTGGTACAAAGATCCGAAGGAAGATGTGGCTGGCAAACATGAAAATCAAGCTGATTGTTTTGGCGATAATCATTGCACTGATCCTCATCATAGTCTTATCGATATGCCATGGATTCAATTGTGGAAAGTGAAGACAACTAGTAGTGACACACCCCTTTTTCAGCATTTCTGTCTTGATTTGGGTGCTTTTGCTTAATATTTTGTATAAGATGATATATGGAATAGCATGTTATTGGCTTATTATTGCCTTGTATGTAGTAAAAGGAGACTGGCATTTTCCAGATACCTTAATGTGTAAGTCTTGTTTTTGCCGAGTGAGACTATGTGTTGTTTCTGCGCTTATTATTGACTCATTTGCGTAAATTTTACACAGCTCCTTAGGTTTGTGATACTGTCAATTTTTTCCCCAAATCTTGTATCATGTATCGTTGTCAGACCTCCAGTGAAGATGGTTAACCAACTTATTACCAAACATAACATGATGACTTCTAAGTAAAAAGATTTTAAGTCATTAGGTGAAGATTGTGAAATAAGCATAGAGATTATGATTCACATTTTAAAAATAATAATAATACACTCTGTAATAAAATACATGTTATTTTATATTTTAAAATTCAACAATATATCATATATTTAGTCAAAAACACTAAATACATGTTCATGAATCTAAATATGCAAAATATAATATATTTTGATACGAATAGAGTAATGATCATGTCATCACCATTACTTACTCGGACCTAGGAATGAAACCTTAATTATTAATCGAAATGATGCAATTGAGCTAAGTAGCTCAAGGACGTGGAGGGGACCGAGACATCGAAACGACAAAACGAAAAGAAATGGTCGGGATCGAGACGACTAATATTTAATATTTAATTATTTTTTAAAGAAATAAAAATTACGTGAATTATAAAAGAGATTACATAGTCATTTTGAAATGAGTCAATAGGAAATGAACTTCAAAGAGCAAGATTATGAACATCTTAAAAGATTGAGGGTCCATATGGAAGTATTACAAAACTGTAGGGACTTATAAAGTTTATAGTTGCTGTAATATTATCCCTGGAGTTTAGCGAATTAGTAAATCTGTTTTTCTCTTTCTTCCTTACCCGATTGCTTCTTCCCCCAAAATCTCTCCCGATAAATAAAATCTGTACCTTGTTTTTCTCACTTTTTCGATTTCCTTAAAAACCCCACACACACTTTCCTTTTCTCAGTCTCTCTCTCTCTAAAAGGGAAAAGCAAAGTAAAGCTATAGAGAGAAAGCATACCCAGTACCAAACAAGAGACAAATCAATCGAAATCTCAAAATACCCAGATCTAAATCTTAACAACCCATATCTCCCAATTCAAAAAAAAAAATGGGTCAGAAATCGCTGATCTACGCTTTCGTTTCTCGTGGAACTGTGATCCTTGCTGAATACACAGAGTTCAGTGGTAATTTCAACTCGATCGCTTTTCAGTGTCTCCAGAAGCTTCCTACTTCCAATAACAAGTTTACTTACAACTGCGATGGTCATACCTTCAATTACCTTGTTGATAATGGTTACAGTTAAGTGTTTCTCCCTTTGCTATGTTTTAGGTGATCTGTTGATTATTGAGCTATGGGTTATTTCAATTTTTGTTCTTGGATAGAATAGAAGGTTACGCGTTTGATTTAGTTAGTTTCCTTTTTTGCTCTCCTATACAATTATGATGTTGTTTCTGGTGAGAAAAAATCAAGGGAAGTTGTTTACACTGATACGGGTTTTGGGTACTTGGCTATGTTTTCTTTGTCCAATTACTTACGGATCTATTAGGGTAGCTGTTATTTTCATGTGTATTTGATCAGCGTTAAAATAGGGACAAACTAAGTAGAAGCGGGTGGGATATGTTTAGTATGCTAGTTTCCCCTTGATTTTGCATTCTTATGCGTACCTGGCCAGTTGCAAGAATAGAGTTTGTGGACTTAGTTTCATTGAAGCTGGTCATAGAACTTAACTCTTGCCATTTAAGATCTTGCTCAGTCTGCTGTGCATCTTGCTTGGGTACAAGTTCTTGATTGTTTTTATCTTAGTAGGTAAAGGTCAAGAGTTCAAATGTGCAGGCTTGCGATGTAATATTACTGTAGGTTTTCATATCTATTGATGTGTGAAAAGTTTCAGTCACGACTTTTTGGGTATTTTCCAAATTTTTATACGTGGGTGTCAAGTGTCTACACATTAATAGTCTATGGGTCTTTCTTCTGTGAGATTCCCTGACTCGTCGATGTTGCAGCATTCTGTGTGGTTGCTGAAGAATCAGTGGGAAGACAAATACCTATAGCTTTTCTGGAGCGTGTCAAGGATGAGTTCGCATCAAAATACAGTGGTGGAAAGGCTTCTACAGCTCCTGCGAACAGCCTGAACAAGGAGTTTGGGTATGCTAAGCTAAGCTAACAGAAATTATGAGAAACACTTTTGGGTAAAATTTCTCTATTGTGGATCCTTCATTCACATTATGTTTTATTCATTTCAGGTCAAAGTTGAAAGAACATATGCAGTACTGTGTCGATCACCCAGATGAGATAAGCAAGCTTTCAAAGGTCAAAGCTCAGGTTTCTGAAGTCAAAAGGTGTCATGATGGAGAACATTGAAAAGGTAGGGACAATTTAATTCCTGTTATTATTTAATACTGTTCTTGTTTAGTTAATAAAGTTTCTCTGAACTTACTAAAAAACTCCATCTATGTTCATCTTATGTTTTCTGAAGGTTTTGGACAGAGGTGAAAAGATAGAGCTTTTGGTGGACAAGACTGAAAACCTTCATCAACAGGTTCATCTCTCTCCCTCTCTCTCTTTATACCGCTTGACTTCTGAATTATGTTTTTAGTTGCAAACAAAGGGGGGTCTGAAATTTATAATGTTTCAGATATATAGTATACGGAAATAGATTATGTGCATGCTATTTTTTATGTTTAAATCATAAATTCATTCTAAGTAAAATTGCTTTATCTTGGTAAACAACCCAGCATGTAGTCTCATTACTTGTTTATGGAATGACCACACTATCCTGAGATGAGAGTGTTAGCAAACATACAAACAAATCATCTCAATAGTTTTCCATACTTTTGCTCAGAAGATTTGATTTGCTTTTTCAGGCACAAGACTTTCGTACCACTGGTACAAAGATCCGAAGGAAGATGTGGCTGGCAAACATGAAAATCAAGCTGATTGTTTTGGCGATAATCATTGCACTGATCCTCATCATAGTCTTATCTATATGCCACGGATTCAATTGTGGAAAGTGAGAGAAGTGGCATCCCACCTCTCAGCTCTTCCGTCTTGCCTTGGAATTGGATGATATTTCTTTATGAAGATTTTGTATAAGAGGTTACTATGAAATAGCAGCATGTTATTGTCTTTGTATGTAGTTAAAAGACTGGCATTTTCCCAGATACTTTGTACAAGTCTTTACTTTTTTTCGAGTGAAATGGTATGTTACTCTTGTTTGCCTCATTGAATAGCGCATTTTTGCTACTCAAAGTTAGGTACCGTTTCCCTTCATTCATGGTCCTTGACAAATTATTTCGAGTCAAAGTCGGTCAACTAAACGAGAAAGGAGGTTTTTTTTTTTTCTTTTTTTTTTTTCTCTCTCTCTCTCTCTCTCTCTCTCTCTCTCTCTCTCTCTCTCTCTCTCTCTCTCTCTCTCTCTCTCTCTCTCTCTCTCTCTCTCTCTCTCTTCTTCTTCTCCATGATGGTCCTCGTGTTCGATTATTTTCCTCGTCACAATTGATTAAACGATGCTCCCTCTTCCATAAAGTCTGGACTATGGAACAAATACAGTAGATAAATTGAACACAAAGGGGACCTCCAAAACCTTAGTCCACTCAATTTCTCATATTGATTCTACAAAACAAGTTCAAATTCTGCTTAAAGATCAAAAATGTATTTTCTCCAATTGAAAAAATAAAATAAAATAATCAAACAACATCAAGATGTAATCTTTCTTCTTCTCTTGTATGTGAGCAATTTAATTTGTGTTGATGATACAAAGCCACTTCCTTCACTCCCTTCTAATTTCTCTTGGCTTTCATCACCAAACTTGAAATCATCTTGAGCAGCATTACCATTCCAACATATCCTCTTACCTCCTCGGCACATCCCACTCTTCACTTTAACCCCTCTTTTCTTCCTACATTGTCTTCTTCCTCCAATCGTAAACCTCACTTTTGATCGCTCCATCGGCAACTCGGAACAACTTCCGCAATCCCTGACCGGTGCTGAATCCAATTCACCATCTTTACTCGTCATTACCACTTTCTCGGACTCCTCCCACAACTTTTCGCGCACAATTCTCTTAGCATTGCCGTTCTGTTCTATCCCGATTTGTTTCGGAAACTCCGGCAGCCATTTCGGTATATGAGAATACGATTTCCTCCGATCAACGCACACTCTCTTCTCCAAAACCCAATTGCAAGTTTCAATTTTTCGGCTCGGAATCGGCTTGGGGAAAGGAATTTCATTAGTGGAGCTAACAAAATCCATTATCTCTTTCAAAACACCAGAAGAACCCAACAATAAGCACTCATTGCTGCTTCCATAAAGCGTGGAAGAGGGTCCATTAAAAATCCCACGTGTCGAATAGGAGAGTTCATTAAAACCGTTTACGAGGTCGAATAGATTCGGTTCCGTCCGATTGGCTGCATGGGAAGACAAAAGTGCACACTTTCCGATCGAGTGGAGATAATTCGTCGTGATCAGTGTCAATGTATCAATGGCGGATGATTGAGCTCCCTTAAACCCTAAAACTGATCGGCAGGTCTGTAAGACAGCGATTCCCGCGATCGTGAAGGAGAAATCAGATTGGGTTTCGCTGATTTCTTGGTGGGTCTTTTGATTTTTTTCTCTGATTTGATTTATTCGCCATCGTTGATGATGAGAGTGATTTAGGAACTCGACAGGAAGATTGAAATTATAATAACGTTTGCTTAAAACCCTAACCATTGGTTCGATTCAAACTTCAATGGGAAATTTTAAATTTTTAGAGGGAAACGAAATGAAATTACGAAAAGTATATGGGCCTCGAGATAATTAAGTTTGGGCCTTTGGCTAGTATTTTGGACAATTTGGTCCAAATTATTCTGTCGGAGTTATTTCTTCTACATTTCAAATTTACCTTCAAAAAAAATAAATCATATACAATTATTATGTAAGCTTGCTGAAAAGATCCGAGTTGTAAGCTTGTTGAATATCTCCGAGTTGTAGGCTTATTAGGAACTTACCGAGTTTGTAGGCTTATTAGGATATTACCGAGTTGTAGGGTTAATCAGATCTTAGCGAGTTGTAGGGTTATAAGGATTTTACCGGGCTTATTAGAATCCTACGGAGTTGTAAGATTATTAGGATGCTAACAAGTTGTAGGCTTATAAAAATCTTAGCGAGTTGTGGGCTTATTAGGATCCCACCGAGTTGTAGGCTTAATCGGATCTTATCGAGTTGTAGGCTTATTAGGATTTTACCGGGATTATTAGGATCTTACTGAGTTGTAGCCTTATCAGGATCCAAAAGAGTTGTAGGCTTATTCGGATATTACCGAGTTGTAGGCTTAATCGGATTTTATCGGGTAGTAGGCTTATTAGGATCTTACCGGGATTATTAGGATCCTACCGAGTTGTATGCTTATTAGGATCTAACGAGTTGTAGGCTTATTAGAATCCTACCGAGTTCTAGACTTATTAGGATCTTACCGAGTTGTAGGCTTATTCAGATCTTACCAGTTGTAGCCTTATTCAGATCACAACGAGTTGTAGGCTTATTCGAATGTTAAAGAGTTGTAGGCTTATTAGGATCCTACCGAGTTGTAGACTAATTCCATATCTTACCGAGTTGTAGTCTTATTCGGATTATATCGAGTTGTAGGCTTATTCGAATCTTACCGAGTTGTAGGCTTGTTTAGCTTCCAGTTTCCATTCTTAGGAGAAATCGTAACCCTAATCTAGTCTGTAGAGGTCATGCTAGGAGAAGTTTCCTAGGAACTGATGAACAGTGAAGATACCGATGTCATCTTTGAAGGACTGATTCAATTCCTCGAGCACAAGATGAAAGTCAAAAGTAAAATGATCAGATACCCTCCCTCAAACAGAAGTATACAGAAGAAAATAGTAGGAATCACAATCGAAAGACAAAAAATACTAGGACTCGCCGACGAAAGAAGATCAGAAAGAATCAGATTTAAGGAAGAGGAGACAGATGATGCTGATGATAATCAAAATTGAGTTGTATTTTCGGGACAAGGATAATTGTGTTTAGGAATTTTAGTCACAAAGCAGAATGAACAGAGATTTCGTCAGTAATCAAAATTAAAACTTCTAGGCTAGTATGAATAAGACAACACCTCGGAGTGAAAAGATTTCCCCAACACCAATTCTTCAGCATCGATTCCTAAATTCATTTTTTTTTGTTAAAAGCTCCTACCAATACCATATCTTCACTCTTCTATTGAACTCCTTATTGTTGTACTTGGGTTAAAGATTGATGTATGAAAAATTAAAACTTTCAGTTTGTCTTTGCATTGGAACAAAAGAAAATTAAAATCAGAATGATCAACAGATAACAATGGCAGAAGCAGACGCTGATATCATATAGTTAGTTAGTTAGTTAGCATAAACAACCAAACAAAAAGTTAAAAGACGTTAAACTCACAAAAGCTAAAAGACGTCCTTTCCCCCAAATCCAATAAAAGAAATCCCAATTCTTTTCCCAAATCGGAAAACGAAATTTCCTGAATTACTAAACACTAAAGGAATGAGCAGAGCATTCCCACACTTCCAAGCAAGACGTCCTAAAAGGAAATGTTTTGCTCACTTATTTGAATTCGTACATGATTTTTCACTTTTGTTATTAATTTCTTGGTTCCATTTTTCGTCATGGCAATGAGTACCCGACGCCCTAAATTTCCCAAAAACACAGACTTATATTTGAGACAGCGATTTCGCAACTGCGTATATTTATTTATTTTTCTGATATTCCGATGCCGAACCATTAGGCCACTATCATGGTTGGCAATGGCATAACTGCATGTACTATTTAAGTTTCTTATTTTTATACGCATGTCTATATCTATACAGACTTTCATCGACATCCATCTCTTAACAAACATCGAGTGAGATATTCAATCAGTGGAAGTCTACTTAAATAATATGAGTATAATATATCACAATTCACAAATGAGATATTAGCAGTCACAAATTGATTATAGATAGCCAATTCATTTTATCCCATAATTTAGGAATGTGGTTCATTTCGACATTTCGTCCTTTCTCATTTTATAGCATGTGTGCTTTAGAATGCTGAGCTTCTAACAAGCTTACAACTCGGATTCTCTTGGAAAGCTTTAAACAAAACTATAACTCGGGACGGTAACATCTTCAACAAGCCTACAACTCGGTTTAAAATACTGTTAAGCATGGTGATTTCAGTATTTGATTACCAAATTCAGAAAAACCAAGAGCTAAGCTTAAGTGACAAGGCAGGGTCTAAACGATCCTTGTGTGATTTGTCTCTGGAAGATGACTCGGGCGATTATTTCAAGTCAAATTAAGATACATCGACAAAAGTCTACAAACTCATACAAAGCCTTTAAATCATGGATTTTTATAATTCTAAAAAAGGCCCATTAATCCAATTAAGATCTAAAGATAGGCCCATGGAGTTGAGACCAGAAATTCGAAGAGTTTTTCTTCCGATAAATGATGAATTTATTAGTCAAATTTATATATGATCGATTGTTAATTTTCGATAATTTTAGGAAAAAAATTTAATCTACAAAGCTAAAAGTCAAAATTTTAAAATTATGGATACTTCTTGGTAGTATTGTATACAATTTGACGAGCTACGGCAGATTACAAATGAAAGTATTTGTTTTGACATGTACTAGTTGACGACTTGGACAAAAATTGTATTTCTTTATTCTTTTAAATTTAAACCTATAGATAATCGATGACAAAGATGCTAGAGTCTCTAATAACCAAAAAATTCGAAATACGTATTTGACATTAATTTCAAGTTGTATTTATTTTGTTTATTACGTGATACTTTACAATTTCACAGCTATACAAATGATGGCGATTTTATTATATTTTTCCTTTTCCGATTTATATATATTCAATTGCAAAAGATGAGAATTATCTCCGAGTATATATATATATGGATTTAAATTTAATTAATTATAGGACGAGGCAAACAAAGGCATCAAGGAAGTTTCATTTCACAATCAAGAACATGAGAGGTGATTGTAGATCACTATCAAAATCATTATTACATGACAACTAAGTAGGGATGGGTCAACATGCCATTTACTAAGTTCGTGTACTCAATTGTAAAAAAGACAAAAAGATGGAGACCGAAAATTCCCATACATCAAGAAAAGCCTTGTAGATTTTATTTCATTTTTGTCTGTGGTGCAAACGAAAACTCAAACCCAAATTAAATATAAATATTTATATATAATTTATGTGTAAAAATTTATATATAATTTAAAATAAAAAATAATATTTGATAAATAATAATATTATATAGTAGACATGTGATTGCCTTTCACTAGAGAATATTTTTCATTCAAATTGGAAATTAAAAGTTGCTTTGGCATCTCTTACAATTTGTCCTATGTTTTGAGGACAACATTAGATGTCCATCACGTTGTTTTCATTACTTTTCTTTAACATCAACCTATATATATTCCTTTATTTTATATATATATATATATATATATATATTATAAGATTAAAAATGAGGTATTTGAAAAAAATAAAATAAAAAATTGATATCTAAAAAATAATATTCGAGATGACATATACATACTTTTTTGTATATAGGATCCTCCATTGACCAAACTTTATTTACAAATTAATTCAATTATAACAAAATGAAAGTGGATAAAGAAAAGGTTAGAAAATTTTATCATGAGTCACATTTGCCAACCCTAAAATTCGTGACTCTATTATTAATTTGAGAATAGTATTATATATATAGATGTGTGGTCTATTTTGAATAAGATTTTAATTCGTATGTACCTCGTGGTTGATTATTATTTACGCTACAAACTGTCCAAATTAAAATTGATAGGTCGGCTATATATCACTTGCTGAGTAATGCATAAGAAATTTTTCAATGTTTGGTAAAATAAAAAATGTTGTTATTGTTGACGGCATCAAGCTAAAATTTATACATGATACAAAAATAGCTAGATATAAATTGGGATCCTTGATATCACTCAAATTAATATTATAATTAAGTTTGATATGTAAGTCACGGGATTATATTACATATATATTTCATTATTTCAAAGTTGTTATTGCAAACATCACATATAATTAACTTTAAAAAAAAAAACATCACATATAATTGTTTATAGGATCATTTAGGGTTTTTTAAAAAGATATTCATAATATATCTTTCTAACTAAAATCAATCAATCGAGAAACTTTGAATTTATATTTCATAAAAGAAGGAAGAAGAAGATGTAGAAACTTTGAATTTAGACTGATATCTGTGATGAATCACCTTGGTCTAACTTCTCAGCAATTGCATGTGTTTTTTTTTTTTTTTGTTATTAGTATTAATAATTATATGAAGCAAATTCCAATATTCCATGCTAACATTTCCTAAAAACAAATATTTGCATACAAAATTATAATGTGTGATGATCTAAAAAGATGCCTTTTTGCTACCTTCAAATTATATATTAACTTTTGTCAAAAAAAAAATGTGACATTAAATTGTTTTATGTGCGTAGCACTTAGGAGGTGACATCCTATCTATGCTTATCAATTAGAGGATAATGACATGCCCTCATGAACTTGTCTTACGCATTACAAACCTAACTTTTAACCATCTAATTTTCTTTTAAATCTCTATTTTGACTAATAAGTTTTTGGTGTGACTTGCTACCTAAATTAAATCATTAACCCATATTACACAAAACTTAATTATAATTAAGCAACCCTTGATCAGTGGAAATAAGATGGTGTCTGTATGTATATACTTTAAAATAATTAATTGTCTTGTTAATTAGCTTAAGTTTGTATTATAAATGGGTGATAATGACACATCAATATATAGCCAAAACTAGCCTAGCCAACTTCCCCAACAGATAAACTTAATTATAATGTAGAATGATAGGTTTTGGGATAACCAATTCAAACAAGGATTATGCAGAAAGAGCCATGCACCATTAAAATTTATTGAAAACAATGGCTAGCTAGCTATACTTAATATGCATATCTTACAAAAATGTTAGTCTATTGATTTTTCTCACTATCACTTCAATAATTCAAACCAAAATTCCAATTTTGATTCTAGCTATAGCTATACTTTATATGCACATTTTCCTAGTCACTTCCATTCTAGCATTCATATTTACATCTTCTTTTCTCTTATGCCTGTCATTGGTAAGTATAATTATCATAAAAGGAAAAAGATCATCAAAATATCATGGTGCGATCGTACAAGTATTTTGACTTACAGTTGTAATCGATCTGGTAGAGTTTTTACCGAGAATAATTGTTGATTTACATGTCATAATCTATTTCATAACCATCCTAAAGATCATTGATCGTACTTCCCTTCTAACTTTTAACTTGTTGCATGTATTGAATTGATTGTAACAATTCTACGGAATCTAACATTATCCTCACAATGTACTTATGATTCATTGTACTTCTCAAATTATTATCGATGAAATTACAAGTTAGCATAAAAAAAAACAAAAAAATAGTGGACTAATAAAAAACTTTGAGCATTGGCCCTCACCAAAATGTATTTTGATTAATTAAATTTTCATTAGGTGACATATATGACCACAAGTTACTAGGCTATAAATATAGTACGCGCTAATTTTATTTTCTTGGAGTATGCTTGGCTTGCAGCAGCCTCCAAGAGAAATTCCAAAGAAAATGACAAGCACATATATAAATATATCCCTTTCAATTTGGTTCATATTAATTGTTTTTCTCCATTAATTGTTTGAAAATTAATTGATTTTTACTTATGATCAGTATTATTTCTTTGGCAAATATATCAATTACAAAGTGACACGCCATTGTGACCTTATAATTATCATTTATCTCAATCCAATTCTTTATAAATAGAGGGACAAAAATCAAAAAAGATACCCATTAAATGTCAATAATATTGTTTTATGTCTCTTTTAAATTATTTTATGGACATGCTTCATGCCATTTGAGGAAGGTAAAATAATAGTGTACTAGTAATCTTTATTCCTACTTTTGAAATGGATATTGATGGATGATTATCGTTTGCCTTTAATTGTGCAATGAATTAGGTACAAAACATAAATATTTATCGGTGAAATTATTATTATTATTATAACATATATACAATTCACTCTTATCACATTAACTTTTGGCATTTTTTGAGTATGGAATTGGAATCCAACTATTAAATCACTATTGAATTTAACTTTTAGATACATTTGTTCCTTGGAAGCAAAAAGAGTTTATACTTTACGTGAAAAATTGAATGTAATAATGCTGTTGATCAAATAATGTAGTTAATTTACATTATCATGTAAATCCGAAAGGCGCACTGCTAATATTGCTTAATGCCAATAATGAGTGTTTAGTGAGAAAACAAAACATGATTTTTATTATTATACAAAATAAATTAGTTAGTTAATTACTAATAAAGTATGGCGGCGGCATTTTTATGGACAAGTCACAAATATATATAGTGGTGCCACATTTTAATTGATCTCCAATGAAGAGAAATTCTCTCTAATTGGTGGTTTCTTCTTTCAATTTATTAGGTCAATAATCACAACTTAAGAAATTTCCCTTAATTTAAGGTATTTGGAGGGACCCAAATCAATTTGCACTTTTTCTTTTATTCTTAATATGGCTTATAATTTTTAGAGAAATTAATTAAAACATAATAAGCACTTTATAAAGACCCATTACTTCTTCCATTGAACTATCATTTGGCTACCCACTTGTGACAAAAGATGTTAATTCTATTTCGTGTCTTTCTTACGTACGTAGACTCATAGTCTCATACTACTCAAGATATTACTCCATTATTGAATTGCAACGATACCAGAAAAAAGAGCATCCGAAAATGGAGTAATGCTTACTATAGCAGTATTTTATTTTATTTTTTTTATGATATTTGTATGCCTTTTGAGAGCTTTTGGATCATAAATCAAAATAGGATCTTACCAATGAGGAAGGCATAAAGAGAAAAGAAGATGTAAATAAATGCGCGCGCACATATATATATATATATATATATATATAAATGCTAGATTGAAAGTGACTAGGAAGTCGCATATGAAATTTTTATTTACACTTTTTGAACGAAAGTAATATAATTCTATGAATCAAATAAAGTTTTCTGAGTTCCATTATCCTCTCTTTAACATTAATTATTATGTTCAGTATTTGATGGGAGTATATATAACGTTATTTTTCTTTTTCATTTTCGATAAGATTTGAATCTTCAAGGTGGTGTCTTAATGTTAATTGATTATCTTATTATTATGTTATCTGTATTATTTACTGAATTCATGTGTATTACATTACATATATACATATACATATATATTCTTAAATTTAAATTTGAGACAAACGCATCAATCTAATTCGTATCTAATTCGTTTGTGTCAAAATATCGAACCCTTCTTTTTCAATTACTTTTTCAAAATTAAACATAAACTTGCGCTAGGTAAGATTTGATTGATCGAAAGTCTCGAACCCTTCTTTTTCAGTTACGTTTCATATTATTCATCGATGTCCGAAAGTCTCGAATTGTGAACACCTAAAAAGTTAAATAAGAAATAAGATTTTCGGAAAATCAAAGTTCGAAATGGTTAATTTGTGATTAAGAATTCATGGCTTTTAAATACCGAATTCGGACCTTTAAATACCGAATTCATTCTAAAAAAATTAAGGTCACCTGGAAAGTTTCTTCCCCATGTATTTAATGCGAGTAATGGGTCAAAAGTCAAATTCGAAAATACAAAAATCATCGAAATCCAAATTCGACTTTTGTATTTTCGAATTAATCTATAAACCTCAAAATATTTCGTATTTTTAAAATCTATAAACCTCTTCCCTCTATATAAAAAATTTAATCGGTATTTTGTTAAAAAAATTCGAGTCCAAGAAGCTTCTTCCATACATTCAATTTTTGGAGAACTTTCTTTTTTAGAAATGTTACTTCAATTATGCCAGCCATTGATTCATGCATTATCTTGTGTATAATCGGCCGTTTAGAACTAATTAGAGAAAGATAATTATGATCATTCACTTTGCAAATCGATAAAGCGGAATTTTCGGTTTATTCAATATGAAAATTGATAGATATTTGAAATGGTATTATTAGAAGTATATGCATCAATCAATATTCGATAGTAATTGTCGTGTGGAAGCATCCAATTCAACAAAGAGGTCGTAATGAATTTGTCGTTTCAAAATTAATTTAGGGTAATTTTTTTATTTTTTTTTCCTTTCAGTTTCAATGCTCAAACCAATCATTAGTCTCTTACTTAAGCATGTCATTTTTTGATGAACCAAATAATCGGCTTTTTAAAATCCGAATTTGGTGAATCTATTTTTAATCACGTTAATTACCTATTAAATTAACACAAGTGATGTAATTAAAGGTTGAATTCGGTTTTTGAAAATTCGAAAACACTATATATATGTTTACCTTCTACTTTTTTCCATACATGTGTTCAGATTTTAGGGTTGAATCATATTGTTTTTTTTAAAAAAAAAAATCGTCTAAAGTTGTAGTGTGGCAGTGGGATGATGAAAGCAAAGCAATAATAGAGATTATATACAATCTACAGCTATAAGTTCATATGGCAAATCATCATGCACATGAAATAAATTTATTTTTATTTGCACTCTTTTTCGATGCCTACTCATACCGATCCCTTTCTTTTTTGTTAATTTTTGTTCATAATCGAAAAACTTTAGAATAAAATATACATACCAATGATAATAATTTTTTTCCGAAAAAGAAAATATTTTAGTCTATACTAAAAACTAATCAATACTATTGTCCTTTTTCGTTGCCTAAAAACATAAGAATTAAAGGTAAAGATTAAGGAATTTGTTGAGATTAACTCATCAAATATGAAATTAATTATCGACACGAATTTTAGTTAAAATGTTACCTAGAAAATGTAATTATGTAAAACATGAATCTATCCTACAATTTAAGAGGGAGTGTGTGAGGATCGTTTGAGAGATATAGATAGACGACGGTGAATAAAAATAATCCTCCTGTAGGATTCCGCTTGGTTAGCTGGTATTTAAGATTCTTAATTACATGCGATTAAAATGCATGTCTTACTTAATCAAGAAATGAGTATATTAAAACACGCTAAAAAATACTATAAAAAATGAATAACATCGTATTTATTTCAAAGAATATTTAGTGTGTAATATTTTTTTGCCCTAAAAGAGTCACTTATATGAAATGAAAGATTCCGTTTAGCTACCTCTTATTTAAGATTCTTAATTACATGTGGTTAAAATGCATGTCTTACTTAATTAATCAAGAAATTGAATACATTAATTAAAAAACGCTCAAAAATATAAAAAATTATAATGTTATGAATAAAATCTTATTTTCTTCAAATTAAGAATATTTATTTATTGTAAAATATATTTTTTCCTAATAGATCACTTATATGAAAGAAAGAATTATAAGGATTATAACTAAAGATTTTGGGTTTCCTTTCAGTTAGAGATGCCGAAGGATCACGTTCTGTGGTAACACAGTATTTTAGGTGTGAATATTTGACTTGCATCTTGATCCATCTCTATTTTTTTTCACTTCTTCTATAAGAAAGAATTGAATATTGGAATTTGGAAATTAGTTAATCGCATTCATGAAAAGAGTTGACCAAGAATCTAACAATT
>JANIEQ010001043.1:0-10287 GCA_024708375.1 Oxalis stricta | reverse complement strand
TGATAGTCAAAATCAGATTAATCCAGGATTTTCGAAGAAGGAGGTTTAGATCGAGATAAAGTATACTTATCTCTGTATCAAAAGAATTCTCATTTTTTATATATATAATTTATATGTAAAAATTGACGAACTACTTTGAGACGAAATTAATATTTTTAATAGTGGGTGAATAGTTGTGGGACTATGGGAGCAGATGGATTATTCATATAAACTATGAGTTTAATTACTACACTTTCATTTTATAATAAACTCGCTTTTGTTATTTCTTTCGTCATGCTTTATCAAATGAAAAGATCCAATAGTTAGTTGAAGTTCCATTATTATCATTCCTGTTGAAGATTGACTAGTCAAATCAAAGGGACTCAGGGCCATTTTTACACCTTTCCCGAGATGAAAGGATTCCAAAATCTCAATTTCAGATTGATTGTTTCAAAAGCCCATATAAATTTGGTTTTCCAGGGTCAACCATAATTAATCAAACTGGGCTTGTCATGCTACAAGCAACTTCTTCTTCTCTTCTTCAAGAAAAACATGTTGTGAAAAAAGTCAAATAGATGCCCTCCCACTCATCAAATCAACTCAAAATGATTTCAGATGATGTTTTGCACTTATTGGTCCCTCAAATATACATATATTTTTAATAGACTAATAAGATGTAATTTTCATTAATTGTGTGATTAAAAGTAGTACAACCTATAATACATTTATAGGCAGATGATAAGTACAATAGTAACAAAAACATATTAAGGACTAATATAAAGTCGGTCACATAATTGTGAGGACTAAATTATATGTCACTAAATAGTCAATATTTTCACTATACGTATATTATAATTGGATAACTGACACCAAAAACAAAAACGTGTATATTATGATACGTAGTGGTACATATGCTGAGTCACCTTTTTGGATCTTAATGTTGTACTCTCCATATAAAGAAAAGATATTTTACAGTTTTAACTCAAATAATACGCATCGTGTGTGTATTCAGAATTATATATAATGTTATATAAATGAGTATATCTCAAATAGATTTGGAGTAACCAACTAAAACTTGCTACGTGACTACGTGGCCATATGACATATAATATTCTATAAATATCGATCAACATTCGTAAAACACCCTCACTATCCTCAACCAAGCGCCCCGTTAACTCTACGATAACACCAACATTCATATCTCATCTTTTGAATCCCCAACCAACGAGAACCGAACCGTCCAACATTTGAAAAAACACATATCTCGATATGAGACAGTAATGGTTAATGATGAATTATTAAGATATATAATATAATGTCTGTATTTGAATGTGATTTGACCAAGTCGTACAGAAATAAGTTAGTTTGACCTTGGAAACCCACTTGCGAGTCAACACAATTGAGGTTTGTTAAATAAACACAGAAAAGGATAAATTGAGGTTTGTATTGTCTCGTGACATTTAAACCTACAGACGGCATCGGTGTCTAATATTTTGCCAATTCATGAACCGACAACTGTCTTACTTCCAACTTGACCCCTAGTGCAATCACTATAAACTGCCTGTTCATTATTTTCTACAACATAAAGTTTTTGTTTCATTGACTTCGAAGACCCTTAATGTCTAAAAAGGTGCAAACTTGTTCTGAGTTAGTATATATATATATAATACACACATGAGAAATCGTTCCTAAGCATTAGGATTTCCTGTTACGTATTAATCCTATTTAATATATAGCTTATCCCTAATTAATTACGCGACATCAATATGCACCTTTAAGTTCATAATGTATCTAGTCATATTTTATTTTTCTAGAAACATCTAAATTTCAAACATATCAAAAAATAACTTGTGTCATTTATCATGTGATCGAAATAGTACTATTTTTGGTTTGTCGAGTGTCATTTTTAAATTGGATGTCTTGTTGGTCATCTATGCGATAAATCTTTGGACATTTATTTTATCATATAGGAATATGAATTTGGTCTGTACTATTAGAACTCTTGTGTCATGTTTTAATTCATACTCTTTCTTAGACTCTAATAAAAAATAATCATCTTGTTAATTTTATCGTTAATTTTAGAAATAATGGGTGAGGATTTTTACCGTGCCTTCAAATATATAATATTATCATACTTGATGAGTAGTGATAAAATCCGCTATTATTCATAATAATAATATAAAGTTTTCAAAAAATGTTTGAAAAAGGAAAAAAGAGGAAATACACTTTAATTAATTAAAATTAGGTGGAGCCAGGAGAGGAAAAAAATATTCTCTCTTTTCTATATCTACGAGAGGAAGAATACGAGCATCCAATCTCTATATACCCACTAAATTACAAAAGTCAACTGAAAAATACTAATTTAAGATAATTCCTATAACAAAGCCGCGCCGCCACTTTTAGCGGCTCCAGCGGTGATCTTAGAGAGCTGCTGAGCTCCAAAATTTATTCGTATTTAGAACCTCATCCTCGTCATCATCCACGTCATCATCGAGCATTTCTTCAATCATCTCTTCATTAATCTCTTCTTATCTAATTCATCTGGCATAGTATTGTGATCGAATCCGTCTAAATTCATAAGCATCTGATCTTCTTCTAAAAGATCGGCCGGAGGAACTGCCACGTGTAATGGAGTTCTTGGAGACAGACTCAGCGTAGGAGACGAACAGGAATCGATATTATTATTAATGCTAATACTATTACTAGAACTGGTACTCTGCGGCGGTTGTGTTGGTACTGTAGCGCCGCCGTGTACGGTGGTGGTGTTGAGTTTGTTACGAGTGCTTCCGGCGAGAGAGTTCCGGTGAGTTGGACGGGGATGTGGTGGTCCCCAGTGTAGGTTACAATGAAAGTTTCAGGATCTGTGTTGCTTCTCTCCACTTGCTTTCTTGCTCCACATCCCTTCGAGCTACTACACCTATAATAATTCCTGAAAATTCAAAAAAATAAAATAAAAATAATTCATTAATTAAAATTCGAGTCTTATGACATTTTATTTTCCGATATATCAAAAGTCTAACTTAATCCAATCCAAAGATAATCAAATTTTTTACGACTAAGATTATTTCTGTATAAAAACATCAAAGAAGTAAGTCTGAGGATTAAATTGTCAGAAATATCAAACCAGAAGGCATCTTGGTAAGAGGACCAAATTGGATGAAATAAAAAGTAAGGGACCATGTTGATCACCTGGGATAAGGAGAGCCTTTGATTGGTTTTTGGCCATATTTATGCCAAGCCCAGAGATCAGCAGAGAGATTATCAGCAGTAACATTGCAAACCATTCTCTTCTGATTCTGGTTCTTCCTGCAAAACCAATAATAATGTTATCAAGGGCATTTTCGGTATTTTTTCCAATTCTTCTCAAAGATTCATTTACCTCTTTCTAGATCGAGCTGGTTGAGCTTGCATGGGTTGAAGAAGAGGAAAGTTTGAGGTTGAGGTCGACGAGCTGGGTTGTCGTTGTCGTGGCGATGGAGATTTTTGTAATTTAATGGTAGATTCTTCTCCAATAGTATAAAAATTTGGAGGAGAATTGATTCTTGTTCCGAAACCAGAATCTGGATATTGAATAATACCTCGACTATTCGATATTGTTGTAGCTGACGTCGGCATCACCATGGTGGTGGTGGTAGTGGACAAGAATGGCTTGTAAGAATCTTTGAGTTCATCATCACGAAAAAGATTTGGAAAAGAAAAGGTAGACTCGTTTCTTCTTCCTCCTCTTCGAAAGTCAAAGAAGCTAAACTTGCTAAAGGGTTCTCTGCATTATTATTACTACTTATTAAACCACCATTTTCGGTTGTTGTCGTGGCGGCGGAGGAGCTTGGTTTGGAGAAGTTACAACGTCGGACCACCGCAGACAGATCCCATTCTTCTTCATTCATTTCCTCAAAACCTCTGTTTCGTACAACAAACCAAATTTAGCTTTTATTTCAGTCTCTGCAAGAAACTGTTAGTTTTGTACTAATAAGAAGACAAAATTTGTTGTGGTTTTGCAGTTTCTGTTTGATAATCGAAACTTTTGAGGAGGACAAAAACTGCACAAACACAAAGGCGGCGTTGACTTTTTCCTTCCAGTTACTAACAGAGAGAAAGTGCACAAACATATATATATAGCAGACAGACAAGAGAGAGAGAGTATACAGAGAGAGGGGGGGCATGGAATTAAATTTCTTTTATATACATACTATATTCAAATAAATGGTATTTAAACGAGAAAGTGATGTATTTTTCTATTTTGTTGAAGGAAAGAAAATAGTAGAAAAATTAAGTAGAGCAAAATATGGATAAAATTATTGTGTGTATTTTTTCCGTCTTTGAATATATTTCGTTTTTCATATTGTTATGTATATTCATATTAACAATCATTCATGATACTTTTTTATTACATTATAATTATACGGATCAGCACGACTCGAACCCATCACGAACGAATGAGGGGTGCTTACCAATCGGACCACGTCCCGATGTGCTACCTTTTTTTTTACATTATAATATTACTCCAATTTTAATTAATCTAATCAATATGTGACATTCTATTTTCATTTAATAAAGGATAAATTGAATAATTTATATTTAAAATTTCATTATAAATTTAAAACGATAATTATTTAGAGACAAAATTTTTTCAAAACGACATCTATTCATATAAGATATACAAAGGTAATATATAAAAATATAATATTTTAAAACTTATATAAAATAAAATATTGAATTTATAATTTTTCTCTTAAGTATTTGACATTTTATTATGAGATTTTATAATTTTTTTATGAATTTGAAAAATTATAAATCAATTTTTTCTTTTATGATACATACATATCAATTTATGATATACGTTATATACACACAATAATCTTAGATTTCTCCTAAGAGGCGAGTGGTTTTGTCTTTTTGTCTCGCTGGAGGGGTAGAGAGACACTTTGACTTTGTAAAAAATGTCAAAATGTGGGGACCAGACAGCAATATAGAAAGACAAATTGGCAAATGTGTAGGGACAATGGTTCTTTGACCTTGTTTTTTATTTAGAGTAGAGTAATTATTACGGGATTTAACGTAATGAATAATGTAGTAAATTCATTAGATGATATATAGCATAAAACATTTTAATTTTTAATTTTATTTTTTAAAATTTAAAATAAAAAATATTAAATTTATCGATACGTATTATTATATTATAAATTACTATATTAATCAATACATTAAATCACTATCCATAACATTATATTTTTATTTACTCCACTCGCATCAACATTTGCTATTATACAGTATTTATTTGATTTGAGCGTTGTTATGGCAAATTGTGGGCCCCAAATTGGATGCTGAAAATAAACCCTCTAAATAAATAATTGTTCCGTTTGGAAATGTGACAAGCTAGTAAGCCTTGATTAGATCTAAGCACACTACAAAATCATTTTGAATTGGAATCCACAATCTACCAAAATCATCTGTCCTCAACTATCTAAAACCATTCACACACATATATATATTGTAATAAAGGAAGGAACAATAATAGTTACAATATCAATAATAAAATGACCGAATCAAGTCGTGTAAATTTTTCGATAATTTTCGGATGGAATCCATAATCCTCCAAAATATTAAATTTGAAGTCGTGATCAAGCTACTTCATAACTTCATAACTTGATCAAGTATCTAAAACAAAAGTTCAAACTAATCTGTCTTGTGGAAGTAAAATGTGATTGTCCCTACCTGTAAACCAATAGCCAATATATAACTCTTGGATGCATATATCCATGTCTTATTAATTAGATTGGGGAATATATAACATGTCAAAAAACAACAAAAGATTTATCGAAAATAAAATAAATAAAAGAACATATGCTTTAATGATTGCAGAATGCGAATTGCAGAACCAGATCGCAGACACAATATATGTATATTGCATCACAAAACACCGAAAATAAAAAAGCTAATTTAGGAATTATACCAATTTTCATTTGCATCCTTCTTTCTTATTGGAGACTGGCAAGAAAAAGTAAAACAAGAGATATTAAAAGATTATGAGAGAAAGAGAAAAGAAAAATGTCAACGAAAAAGTGAAACATATACATCGGCTTGACCTTTACTCTCAAAAGCCATTGAAAAACAAATTCAACTAATTACTCTTCCCGTATCATAATAAATGCGGTTTTGAAAATTTTTATATAAAAAAAAAAATATATATTTTACTAAATTATTCTTACTAGACATAAAGAATTACAACATGTTTTAACAACAAATAAAGTAAAGATGGTTAGGGTCGACGACGGTCAACGGTTGATCAACGCTACGACGGTGGTGGTCAATGGTGGTGGATTGTGGTGGTGTGTGTTTTGTCTTGTGTATGTAAAAAAAATGGGTTTGAGGTTGAGAAAAATGGATTTGATGTTGTGGTTTGATAAGAGGGCAAAATAGAAAAAATAAAATAAAAATATAAAAAAAATATCATGTATTTTGATACAAAATAACAAACTCAAAATTACATGTATTGTGATAGAGAGGAAGTATTTGCTTAGTAGTTTTTTTTTTTTTTTTAGGTTATTTGCTTAGTTGATGGTCCTGTATGGGAACATTGAAATATTATTGAGCAATTGGTAGAACATGATAAAATGATATTTAGTTTTTACATAATTTTAAAAATTACTAACATAAACTTTTAAAGATTTTATTGATACCATCGAGTTTGAATGTGTCGATTATCTCGATCTCCGGATAGATCTTTTAGTATTTGAGGTTATAAAGAATCGTAGTTGATGAGGAGAATAACATCTTCCACATTAATTCAAATTATTATTAGTCAACGATTCTTAATGCTGTCATATTTTTTATGTAAATTGTATAGAAAACGTGACTTAATTATGGACGATAAGAGTATAAGAGATTGCGGCAGTAATATAGAATCTAAAACCATAAAACTGCTTCATTAATTATAGATACAACTGTATAGTACAAGCAATGGTAATTAAGTCGCCTGAACTTTGTTAGAGGGGCTAGAAGATGCCAAGTGAGTGGGTTTGGCTGGTAATGAAAGAGAATGAAGGGCACTGTCATATATGGGTTTGGCGGGACGAGAAAAGTTAGTGATGTTAATCCAAAAGAGTGGATATATGTGGATTGGATTGTTTGATCAACTAGGTTCATGTATCTAATAACTTAATTTGTGTTCTTCATGATTAATTAGATAATAATTGAGTTCGATTTTCCTATTAATTAAGACTTTCGTTGTTACGGATGTCAGCTTTTAATATGTAAAAGTGACGAGTATTTTCAGAACGGAACGAGTAAAAAATAAAATAAAGATGGCATTGCTAGCACTTCCACTACGTATACTTTTTTCACTTATCTGTTCATGCAACTCATTCTCTCTCCATCTACACATCTTTGGATGCACAAGAGACTGAAAGTGACTTGGTAACAAGTAATCACATTGTGGGGAAGAACAATGTATAAAATAATGGAGTAGTACTTTACTTTATGGGGATAATAACACCATAGACCCTTAAACTATATCATTTCTATCACTTGGACGCTTAAACTTTCAATCCGTCACAAAGGAGTCCTCTTGGCCATTACGGAATGTCTACGCTTATCATTCATTCTGCTAACTTCCATTTTTCATCAATAGTTTTACAAGTAAGATGAACAAAATTTAGTTCGATCAAGATAACTATATCTATATCTAATTAAACAATTTATTTTACAAACTATCTCTTTTGTGACTCTGCTTTTCCCCATTCTTAGGAAGCAAATGAATCACTTATCAAAGTAGCAGTTTCAGTTTCCACCACGTACCCAGCGAGAGGAACCAGTCTTAGCCAAGCTAGAAGAGTAATCACCCACATTTGCAACAAAGAGTGGATCTCTTTCTTCCAACTTTATTTCACCACCACCAATGCTCTTATCACTGCCATTTCCGCGTTCCATCTGCTCCACCTGTCTTGTAAAATTTTCCATGGCTTTCTTTATGTTAGTTTTGGTTAGTTGTCCAGCCTCTGGACTTGAGATACCAACCATTGTAACTTTAGGAAGAAACGGACCGTGCTTGTGATTCACACCTTTTTCGCCATCATATCTGTCGAGAAAGGAAGGGACGATGAGAACAAACAAGCATACTTTATGAATGCAAACACTGAATCTGCTAATAGAATCATCACCTCTTGCTAGATGATTTATGGTCAGGGTTGTTGTTGCTCTTGCTTTAACCAAGGGAGAGGAGATTGCTCCAATCTCCAAAAGGAAACTGGAAATTTGGTCCTCGTCTGTCAGCCTGTTGATTTTCATTATCTTCTAACGTAAGTCTCGAGCTGCCGCTATTTGTTTCCACAGTGTTGCTTGACTTGGAAGCTTTCAGAAAAGCAGCTCTACTTCTGTAATAAAGACAACATACTCAGAGATTCAGGGTAAGGGTGTTTTCCTATAATAAAGTACAGTGACATAAAAATGATCGCTAAAGTTGGTGACTCAAAGGCTGTAAAAAGTTTAATTTACCTTCTCTCAAAAGAGTCGACCAAATAAGGAAATTTTGGTTGAATGCCAGTGGCTTTACGCAACCACCTGTTTCCCAAGAGTACTCTGTCAACAGCATACTGAAGCTGGATTTCAGCAGCCTTTGCAATGACACTGAAAGGTATTGAAGGATGGCCCACCTCATCCATCAATTCTTGAACCTACACGGAAAGTATCATCACTATCCATTAGCATCCTGCTTGTGATTACCACAATCAGACAACATGGTGCCTCTGAATAAGTAGCAGTAGAAGTTAGTGCCATACCTCGGGAGGCTCCCATAAGCTATCTCCGAATTCCTCAATCACATCAGCTGCTTCTGGTGGTAAGTTATCATCAATTACATCATGCCGACGCTGCATGTGCCGAGTTTGAATCAAACCCTGGAAATGCTGATCCACAGATTCTTCAAGAATGTTGTCCAGCATCTTTTTATCAAAAAAGTAAGGAGTGTACCTAGGGAATGACGCAAGAATCGCTAACAGTTTAGTTAAATGAAGTAAATGAACGCATTTTTGCTTCATTGACCGAGATAAATCAATGTCTAAGGAAATAAATAACTTCATAAATAGTGATGCAAGATGGAAAACATTATGCCTTAGATCCCATACAGAAAAAGCAAAGAAAGTGAACCCATGACCCTAGAAGCAACTTTGGAAAACTATTTGAAGCGAAGCATGGTTCAAATGGAAGATAAGCATACAGTCCCCAAAAGCTCTTAAATCCTATTGGACATTAGGGAAGCTTCAAACAAACAGCAGTTCATCTCTAGCAAAAGGTAAAGATTGATGAACATATAAACCTTTTCTTGCACTAATTTGATAATGGAGCGATGTTTAATTGATAAGAGATCTAGCAGAGAACTAACCACTTAATCCCATCTGAGGTAGCTATTGCAATATCTAAGTTCTGAGCACCAAATACGGGAACACCATCTACCCTTTTCTTTCCACCATTCTCAGGTATTTCTCTCAGAAGTTTATTAGCAGCCTTCACCTGTAGTACCACCGAAAACAAATATCAATAAAATGAAGTTGTCTCATGATAATACTCATTGAGCTCAAGAAAGAAGAAACAAGCACACTTTACCTGCTTCTCATTCGGGACAAACTGAAACAAATGAGGTTTTTCCTGCGTAATACATAATTAAGAACATAAATTTTAGAGCACATTACATTGATAGAAAAGGTGCATCATTTCATCCAAGTTTAAAGCAAATGATCGACCCAACAAGCTAAGACACAAATACAATTATTTATATTGTATTATTATGTTGATTTCCTGCAAGAAATCGTTTTATTCTCAAGACAAGAGAAATAAATACAAATAGCTCAAGATTGACAGAAATACCTTAAAATGCTCAAAAGCTAGATCAAACCGACAAGCTCCCACCACACCACTAGGAATATTCAGCTGCTTAACATATGAAACTAAACAAAGAAACACAAACAAAGTCAAGAGTGAAAGTAGTTTGCAGCTACAAACTACCCCATTATATCAATGGTTCCTGGAGATTAATGCCAGAAAAAAATTAAATTGAGCTGTATACGGCAAGACTTAGAAATAACCACTACCTGCATCACCCAAATCCATGAAAAATCGAAAAACGGGACCATTCCTCTCGCCCTTAGTAACTGTTGCAAACACCTTCTTAAGCCACTCAGGTGTTCTGCCAAATCAATTTAGGAACACTAGATTAAAATCCCATCAATTAAATTAGCTTTGGCTCAATCAGTAGGAGCAGTAATAAAAAGTATATCCTAACAGAGAATAACTACTTGAGTGACCAGTACCTCT
>JANIEQ010001034.1:0-12310 GCA_024708375.1 Oxalis stricta | reverse complement strand
GGATGCACTTGAAAACAAGTCCACAGTCCTCACGTATGGAGGTGGGGCGCTAGTTGCTGTTTGGCTGTCTACAGTAATCGAGCTTGACGCTGTCAACTCAGTCCCTTTGAGTAAGCAATTTTTCCATTTCAGCATACCAGTAAGTCAAAATCTCATTTGAGATCTTTTCTTTTTGTGAAAGTCTAAGACCTTGTGGCTTTTGCTCATTGATTTCAGCTTCCAAAGATTATGGAGTTGGTTGGACTCGGATACACTGGCTGGTTCGTCTACAGATACCTTCTTTTCAAAGGTAAGGTTTCCTCGTTTCTTGCTCTAATTGGATGTCTCTGAATCTTCATCCAAAAACTAAAATTGTCTGCAAATTTGAGAAATATATTTTGGTGCTTTCTCCACAAGTCCTTACTAGACATGTTACATCAAAGAGGATATTGTGGTTGAGATGTAAAATAACACGTATTTTCGAGTGTGATTCATTCTATGCTACCATATAAACATGGTTCGTGTTTATACAGGAAAGCAGGAAAGAACTAGCTACAGATATTGAAACCTTGAAGAAGAAGATTTCTGGAACTACTGAACAGGTCTAACAGTTGAGTAGGGGGCAAGGTTCGAGTTGTATCTTAATCTTACATTTATTTTCTTCTTGTTCCTCTGTTTGTCAACTTAGAGAAATCCAAATGCTGTTCTATTGTATGTTAGGCTTGATGCGAGCTCTTTTTCTTTTTTTTTTTTTTTTTCTTCCTTGTATTTTCTCACCTGTTCTAAATAATAATTACATGCCCCGGTTATCAGAGTGCCTTACAGAGTTACAGTATACATATTTAGCAAATTGCTTCATTTCGGTGTGGCCATTTATCAATTTTCGATTTGCAATTTCAACTTTAAGACCTATATTTACTTGGAAGACGAATCAAACTCTACTTAAATGAACACTAGACTGGACTACTTATTTGACCTAAAACGTGCACATAAAAAAAGACAGAAATAACATGTTTAAATTTATAGTAAGCAAATTCCAAATTGGTCGAGCCACCCTTGGATTTCTAATAAAAATGGTTCTGTCTTATAATGTATAAACCGTTTACACAGAAAGAAACAATTGAAAATGGATTCAGTTCCTAATACTGATAGTCAGCTCTGCTCTAAGATGGAGAATATCGTTGATGAAGTAAAGACTGTCCTCAGCCATGAAGGATGTCCATGGAATTGCAAACAAGTTCCGGTAGCCAACCGCCTTTCCGCCAGTGAACGTATAGTTGCCCTTGTATTTGCTAACAAACTCATCAGTCGGCTTCGACCCTGGCGGCAAATTCATAATCCACGGCAAAACTCACCGACCCTTTCTCTGCATCCCCAAAAACAAACCGAAACAGTGGAAAGAGCTTTGTTGGTCCATGTTGCAGTGTGCTGAGAGGAAGAAGCCTTGTCCGCCCAAATGGAATGCCTGAGAATAAACCCGACCGGATGGGTACAAGTTAGCACACTCTTCTCGCTTCAAATCCAGGTAAACTATGCACTGTTGCCGAGGCAATTCAAATTCGACCACCTTCACCGGTCTATACTTATAAGCTCTTTCAACGAATCGTCTACTTAAGGTGGCAGACTCCTCAGCTGCAAGGGAACGCTGTCTGTGTGGGGCCTCTGCCTTGAAAAGAGGGCCTCGAGCACGAGTTTGGCTGCAAGGTCGTGATCAAAATCGCAACAGGTTAAGGCCTTTTTAAGTTTCCGGCAAGTCATGAAAGGGAATCGGATAAAACGTGCTAGGCGTGAGCCGAGAACTTCACGACGCTCCTCCAGTCTTGGATACTGAGTTCGGGCCCACTTCAGCACAAAGTCATACACGGCATCTTCCGATGCGATCTGGAGATCATCACTTGACAATATTGCTTCAACTCCAGCAAGAGGCAAAGCCATCACCTCCTCATGGAACCTGGTCACAAATGCAAAAGTTCAGTTAAAGAAAACATCGGAAGATGTCCGATTAAAATTTTTCTCAAAAGGCGTTGATGCAAGCACGGAATGGTACTTACTTGGTCATGTCCTTATAGCGAGACGCAAGAAATTGCTTTGCTGCGTCAGTCAAAGGCTGAACTGCATCAGCCATTAAGACACTGGAGGGAAGATCCAAATAAAGCAATGCAGAGTCAGGTGTCATTGGCATATTTCGCAAGAGGCGGCTACAATATCTCATGCAGGAAGCAACCTCGAATTTGTCAGCTGCCATCAGAACATCAAGCAAAGCCGGAGCCGTAGTAACGGATAGGGTATTGCTATACATAAAGTTTAGCAATTCCATGAGGGAAGACTCCTCTGTACCAGGAGAGGAAAAGATAGATTAATTTCCCTTATTTTTATTAAGATCAGTCACAACATGAAAATTAACGATTTCCATACCTGAGGCATCAATCCTTAAGGTTACATGTCGCTGCTCTGATTCTTTCATGCCATTTGAGAAGAGCTAATAAAAGCAAAAAAATTAAGTCAATATGATGCCTGGTGAATGAGTTTAGCTAAACTGTAAAAAGAACAATAAATGCACCCAAAGGCCGAGAGGGAAAAGGAGGCTGTACCTTATAGAAGAAAGGACTTTTGGCTGCCAGAATAGGAGAACTAATATGTAATTCTTTGACTCTCACGACTGAAGGATCGAAATTCCAGGTTGACTCATTGCAAGTGGTGGCTTCATCAGCATCACCTATAAAGTACAAAGCACGTTCAATTTCGAGTACTTGGCATCAGGAATAATGAAAAAGATTTATGCAAGAAACAGGTCGTAGATACTCAATAGTCATAACTCTTAAGTATCCTTTTAGAGCAGAAATAATACTTTGGACTGTTAAGTGCTCAAATAAATATCAGACTCGTGCAACTGAGGCACTCTTCTATAGAATTTAAAAGAAAGAAAAAAAAGAATCACAGGTCCAAATGTCACAAGAGAATACAATTGGTCAATTACAAATACCTGAAGGTGGCTCTTCCATCATTGCCTCTATTTCTTCATCTTGATTTTCACAGACTAGACAGTCATCTATATCAGGATGGTTATTATTTAAAACTTGCTCTTCAGGACATCCACTGAGATCAACATCTGATACAAAAAAGAATCCTCAAGCACATTAGACACAATGCAGGTAATTGGAGAAAATGCAGATCGCATCAACAACCAGCCTCAATTCCACCGAGTGGAGTCAATTATATGAATCTTCACTTTTAAGTCCAAGAGCAATGTGTAGATCACATGCCATATCATAAATCAAATAATAGTATCATGTATAAATACGATTATACAAATGCATATAATAAATCAAGCTATATAATATAAAGATATACGCCTATTCGTATACATAGTTTTTCTATCCCTAGTAGAGAAATAATATATCCTATAACTAGCTTTTCTAACCCTATGACACTATCTATAGGAAGTCATCTACGTCGATATTATGACGCCACTCTCCTCTCTCGACTACTAAGTTTTTTGAAATACCTAAAATTTCTAAATCCTATCCTACTACCCTCTCCCACGTGAGTCTAGGTCTCTCCTCTCTCTCTTGGTTCCTATATCGATGTCCTCACCTTTCCGAATGGGAGCTTCTCTAGGACTACGCCTCACATGTCCAAACCACCTAAGTCTACCTTCTCTTATCTTCCCGTCTATAGGTGTAACGTTTTAATCGCTCCTTATAGTCTCATTTCGGACTTTATCCCTTAGAGTAAGTCCACTCGTCCACCTTAACATCCGCATCTCTGCTACTTTAATCTTATGCTCTTGTTGTTTCTTTATCGTCCAACATTCGCTCCCATATAAAATAGGTGGTCTCACTCGCTCTTCTATAGAACTTTCCTTTTAGCCGACTCAACATATGTCGATCATACAAGATACATGTTACACTTCTCCATTTTGCCCATCTCGTTTAATATAGCAAAATTCCAAACCAAGAGAGACCTCAAATGGAACATTAGCAGAATGGCCCAGAAAAGGACAATGTTCTACATTGCCTACTACACTCACTAATCGATAAAGAAAAAAATTCCAAGTCCAAAGCAAAATCAATTGTCAACTAGCACTTTATATCAAGGAATCGATCCACATCCATTCAGTTCACCATTTTCACATGCATATATTTAGGATCCTAACTCACAACTCATTTTGCAAGAAACCACCCAGCTGAGCATGGGGGTAACTTCCGTTATGATAGCAAAATCAAGAAGATAGCTTCAACCTCATGCTCTTTTAGTATTACAAGATTAAGGATGCAATACAGCATATCACATTAGGTCAAAGTAAGAGCATTTTTAACATAAAGGCTCGCTATTTTTCACTACTCAGAGCTCAATGTCCTACAGTCCAGATTACTGAACCTCGTCCATATCATCAGGTCTGCTAAAATAAAAGAATAGACACTAAAAAGGACTCTTTCTTCGATCATTTTCTGTAAAAGAAACTCGAAGAGAGCAAAGAAGAAGCACATACCATTGTCTTTCTTACAATCTTCTCTCCTTCTCTTACGATGAATAGCCCATTCAACAACACTGTTAGATCCTTCACCTCCATCGGACCGACAATCAGACGGCCCACCCATAATCTCGATCCGGAGCAACCGGTCGGAGAAATTACTGTCGTTGAAAGCGAAGGCGAAATCTCCATCCGAATTCCCTGAATGATCAGACTCCATCTCCGTCCTCGGGTCGAATAGATCTGTATTCGAATCTTTCATAATCAAGCTACAATATTACCAGTTCCACAACCCCAAAAAAAAATTCACAAGCTGTCTCTTTCTGCTTCAGAGTTATCGATATCGAATCCCTAGTGAGAGAATGTAAATGGAAATGATATGTTGATGATTGTGAAGATAAATGAAGAAAAGAAGAGTCGAGGAGGACGAATTGAAATTGAAATTGAAATTGAAAAGTCTAAACCCTAAAAAATGATGAGGTGGCTTTATCTAAAGCAAGGGAAGACACAATCTTTGGTGCCTCGCTGGGTGGGTCTAATGTTACTGGTGACAGCACTTTAATGGCGAGAAAAACAGCAGAAAATTGTTTTCTGGTTTTTAGTTTTTGCATACAAAAATGCGTTTTTTCAAATTAGTTTTGTAAACTGTCTTTTGAATTAGCAATGCCATGCATACAGAATTTCTCATTCGGATTCGGACTATTTCACATAACATTTTTTTTATGACTATGCGATATGTATGACTATACATTAATGATCAATCGATTTTATAAAATATAAAGCTGTACACTTTGATTTCGGTTCACCAAAATGTGAATGCACAGAGTGTTTTTTTTAGGTAGATGTTAATTCGTGTAATTGGGAATTTATAGTTGTTCCAATACGTGGGTAGAGGTACATCGGCCGTTGTTCAATTAATGGCATTGCATCTTCCATCCGTGAGGTAGCGAGTTTCGAATCGTAGAGTCCACACAATTATAATATAATCATAAAATAATGTATGCGTAAAGAGTAAATAAAATTTTACAAATAAATTTAAAATTGTTATAACTTACGGTTTTTATAAGTACTTCATTTTAAGTGGTTGGGAAATAAAGAATTTGATGTTTGATGAATCCATTATTTATGTCATGATTCTACTTGTCTTATACTCATTCTGTTTCTTTTAAATGTTACTTTTATTAATTTTTTCAAAATTAAGAATTTTCTCAATTTTGATTTTGATGAAATTAATAATAAAACAAGTAGAATTATAACATAAATAATGGATTTAAGGTACTACGAAACATTTATTTAGCGTAGAAGCCGAGATGCCTCATTTTGCAGCTTCGTTGCCTTCTCCATTTTTCAAATAGAAGCAGCTTTTGTTTAGAAAATTCATAAGCTGACTCAATTTATGTTACCAAACGCTCACTTCCACTTAAAATTAATCAAAAGTCGAAAAGTCCAATTTAAGCTCATCCAAAGGCGCACTACATTCGATTTATTTTCTAGAGAAGGTGAACCTGGAAATTAGTTTTTGGTGAATTGATAGCTCAAGAAAAATTTATAGGTCAGATATATCGAGTAAAAAAGACAAATTAAGATTATTTATACGTCATAGGATATGAATTAATTCGAATATTATGATTGATTCATTTCGTCAGCTATGTGAGTAATTAGAAAAACACTTGAGCTTCAGAGAAAAAAAAAAAAGGGCTTCAAAAAAAATTAGAAAAATACTTATGCTGTATAATTAAAGATTTATAATTTATTGAGATGAGAAGATAATAATTATGAAATTATTTAGTTAAAAATAATGAAAATGTAAAGGACAAAATACGAAGAAATTGTCCATTTACATAGTACATAGCTGACGAATATGACAATCTACTGTTTGAGGAAGTTGTGACCAAAACCATTCAAAGAAATCATGCATATTTTTTTACGAGGAAAAGTCAAAATTGTGCACTTTTTATGTTAATAAATCGATCAGTCGGGGAATTCCACTAAATTCAGATTTAGATTTTAGGAAAAAAAAAAAAAAGCTGCTCAGTTTGTCGGCTGGATCAGAATTTAATTAAAACCTACATGAAGTAATAATAGAGGGACTGAAATTATTATTGATGATAAAAGTTTTACATGTACGAATTAGTTTGCGTTAATTATTGAATAATTTTTTTTATGAAAACTTCAACCTTTCAAATTAAATGAATATTATAATTATTGAATAGAATCATTTTGCAAATTAATTAATAGGGCGAATATAAAAAATAATAAAATAATGTTGGTAGGATTTATAATTGCGAGTATTGAAAGAACAAGGCTCGACAAAAACTACAGAAGAACTGCGGATTCACACATCAACAAAGAGTCAAGAACAAAACAATGTCTCAAAACCTTCTTTCATTATTGACTGAAGCCCAAAAATGGCCTAACAAAAGCTGGATATTCAATACAACAGATTGCTTTGATATGCAGTATGTATTAAAGCAGCTATACCAACTTACGCGCCCATGTATTGTTGGAGTCTCGTTGTGCCTGATCGATAATGTAATGTAATGGCCCAATGGGGATCGAGTGATTACTCGGCTTGTCCAAACGGGCAAAACCTTTGTTTATTAAAATAAGAGTAGAGGTTCGAATGAGAAATCGTGCATCCAAATTACTTTATCGTTATATAATTTGATTACCAAAGCGATTCCAAACCAAAATTAAAAGGAGGACACAAATACCACCAAAGCGATTTTTCCAACCACAGTTGAAAAAATTTTGTGCCCATTATTTACTCAATTTTAATTAAACTATTATTATATGTTAACCTATGACAACAGCTTCGGTTACACGCTTTCTCGTTTTTTTTTTTTTGATGATCGGTCACACTCCTTTTGATCTGGTTATTAACAAAACCCATTAAATAACAGTAGTAGAAAACGTCATCCTCCGAACAAAAGAATTTTAATAAAATTAAATCCATATAAACCTTCAATGCAGGTTTATATAGTCGATTTTCCACAGACTATTGCCGCTTTATTGAGTGGCAAATAAAACTTGAGTCGATGCCAATTATTCACAAGGAGAAGTCCTGCACATAAACCATCAGAATTATACGAGTTCAAGAAATTATTAATCTAAAATATATATTAATTAATACTACATCCGAAATATATGTCTATAGAATAGAATCTAAATATGTATAAATATCATCTATTTTGATATATGAGTATGCACGAATTAATGAAGTAATTTACAAAATTATTCATCGCAATTATAAACCTAGATTTGAAGGTTTAGTAAGGTTTTTAATCCATTTCTAAGATCATTAATTAAGTTCACAAATTCCATCGGAGCTCCCTCCACTCCAATAAAGAAAAGTTAAAGGTGACAAGGTCTCCCTGCTCATACAAACCCTTAAAATGCGCATACTGCTTATTCTGCACACCCCAAAGGTGTTCATGAACTGGCAGCCCTAGCACTCCCTCCATCTCCTTTCACCATTGAAGTGATGAGAGCTCCACAGGACGACATTCCATTTTCGCCAAATTAAACCCCAAAACCGTCTCTCCGAAACTCGTCTAAGAAAAAAAGTTTATTTATTTTTCCCAAAATAATTGAAAGAAAGGAATGCAGGAATTCAAAGGGGGCAAATATAATTTACGTATGTTTTTTTTGTGTGTATATATATATATATGTATGTCATATATATATGAAAATAACAGCAGTAAGAGGATGGGTATTTAATATTTGTATCCGTCTTATGAGACAACATTGGTTAACATTAGAAGGTCCTTATATATGCTCAGACATGAAATCAGGACCGTCCAATTTGATAGATAATTTATTCTCTGATTAGTGTGGAATCTATTTATTGTAAAATTAAAAATACGACTCATAATAAATCATATGGGGGTCCTGAAGTGTGGGGTGCTTAGACGATTTTTAACCACCAGATCATTGTGGCACATTGAGGTTGGACAAGATTTAATTGGTTTAAAATAATTGGAGTGGAAACGGTGTTGATCATTTGATGGAATTGCTCACATAAAAATTGAGCCACTTAATTTATTTTAAACAATGCTTATATATTGACTCATTTTTTCACAAGTATACTTTTGTTCTTCGAGTGAGATGATAAATGATTAAGTGAGGTGTGTAGGTGGATTCCTTGTCTACATGATTTGTTCCTTTCCACCATAACAAGAATTACAATTATAATTGAGCTATATTTAGTGGAGCTAGATTGAAGATGGTGCTAGTATAAAAATAATACTGTCCTATTATTTATCTAGCTATAGCTTGAGAAATCTTAAAAAAAAAATAAGAAAGCTTAAAGAGAAATTATGATTCAGAGATTCCAATATGCATGGTTTAAATTCCAATTATCTAATAATATATCCATACTATATAACATTTATAGATTTACTTAAATAGACACGTATGTATGTAGTGAATCTTTAAAAATACAAACATCACAATAAATAATATTTTGTATTTCTAACTTTAATCAAGTGGACGTATATCTAATCATAAAAATATAAACATCATCCCAGAACACCAAAGGCTCAGAATGGTATGGCAAAGTTGAGCACGAGGACGAGAAGACAATATCAATGTGCCTTGGTGGTGGTGGCTGGTGTTTTGTAAGATTGCAATAATGATGGTATTTATTAGCTAACGAAATTTCAGATTCTGATGCTAACGAATTTCACATATAAAAAAACATAAATGATAGCATTTTAAAAAATATGTTACGGTTGGGCTCTTCCTTTGATCAATCCCAAAAAGTATTTGAAAATTCTTTCCTCATATATATATGAAAATCTTTTCCTTGGCTGGAAAAGCTTTTGCGCATGAGTTAGCGCGTTTCCAGGTCTCCATAGGTCGATCTGTGCTTGCGTATGATTGAATTCCTCGTACTGTACTCGCTGTAGCTAGTACTGATATTATGCATTAATGAAATTGCAAGTTTATCTTCTAAAAATAAAGTCCTAGCTTATTTCATATATACTGTTTTTTTATTATTTTTTTTTTTTTTGAGAAGATTTCATATACTGTTAAGTTTTACTTTTTTAATATAGAATGCATGCAATAATCACTCTTCATGAATGTAAGTGTGTTCCAAATTAACGTTCACGTCAGTTATTTAATACTCCTCCATTATAAATAAACGTATAATTTTAACATTTTTTTGCCTTTAAATAAACGATATTTTTAGAATATTAATATTTTTTTCTTTACCTTTTTCAACTACTCTCTCCCTACACATAATTAATAATTTAATAAGAAAAAAATAATAGAATTATAAAATAAAATAATTTATATTGAAGTTGATGATATTTATATACATGAAAAAGTTTAAAGATCATCTACTCAAATACGTAAATAATAATTTAAAAGTGAGAAATGATTTTTATTTTTTAACATAAAAATAGTTAGGGGGGACGGAGAATCAAATGTTGTCACGATTTTCTATCTTCATAAAATAATTATACATGTAAACATTATAACAACACTATATGATGATTTTTTTTATTAATTAGCGAGTATTTTTTTTTAATACAATTTCTTCATCCGAAATTCGCTCCCTAAAAATCGAAACCTACGATCTCTAATAAAAAACAAACATCTTAATTAATTGGGTGATTGGCAATCAGTGAGTACTTCATTGTATACAATGTGGAAAAAGATATTGACTAGAGTTAGAATACAAACATTTTTTTGGACACTAGAATAAAAATATTTTAATTAGTGAGCCCCTTTTATGATTATAACTTTTAATTATAAGACTGCTATAAGTTGCCCTTTTATAGTGGTCCACACAGTCAGTAGTGGTTCATGACTTAATATTGATGCTAGTGTGGAAAGTGTTGGCTTTTTTGATCGTTTTGATAACGAAGTAATTAATTATGAATAATTCTGATTTGTTGGCTTTGCTACAACATTATCAAATGTATAATTTTATAGTTTATCATTCTAGTTGAATACTACTATGATAACAGTATGATTTTTAATATTAGACTTCTCAATTTATACGTATGGGAGCTTGGAGAATTAATGTAGTTTAATAAAAATTATTGTTCATCATATTAATTATATATGTGGTAATATGATTGATCAATTTATATCCATGATATAGATCTTTAAATTAATATATTTAAATTATAGTCAGCTGGCACATGAAGAGGAGCTCATCCACAAATATTTTTCCTCATTTATTCATAGCTTAATCCATTTCCATCGTTATTTATCATCAATTAATTTCTTGCTCAGAGAACTTGTAGAAATTTTTTTTTTTTTGGCCAGTATTGCCAGCACAAAATAAATAAAATTGGAATAAAATCCCAGCTTAATTTGCAACATACGCAAACAGCTCAATGTTGAGCTGAATATATATATAGAGAGTGTGCTACAAAATACAAATCATACGCGCGTCTACAAGTTCCATTTGTTGGCTGTCTAAACCAATTGTACTAATTAATATTGGTAGAATATATTTGCATGCATGACAACACAAAGGAAAAAATGCTTCTTTTTAGTAATTATAAGATATTAAAAAAAGAATTGGCACTTTAACAATAATGGAGATGTCGCGTGTTCAAAGTTTGAAACACTTAGTTTTGGTCTTATTAGTTTTTTTTATATGATATTTGGTCTTGTTAGTTGATGGTGGGAGATTGGTCATGCCAGTTTATATTTTTTATTAGATGTTTAACTGTGCTTAAGAAAGCAAGGTACAGTAATTACGAGACTGTTTTACCTTTATGCAGAACAATAATAGGAGAACGGTGGGATAATAGCAATTTTCGTGGGATATGCGGGTAACAATTTGATATCTCGTGAATTTTTTTAATAAAATCATATATTTTTATTAATTTTTTAATAAAATTATATATTTTGTTAAATATTAGTTTATATATACATGAGATACTTTTTTTTCAATCAATCTTATCGATCATCTTCACATAACAACGCTTCACATGTTGATTCAACAAAATAAGATATATCATTAATTTTTTTAAAGAAAATTTCCAACAACTCAATTTAGAAAATTTTTTACATGTACTGATGACCACGTCATCCGTACACTCTCAAATCGATTTGGATACGTGGTTTATTTGCCATCCACTTTTCTTATAAATGATATATATTTTTTGAATTTATAACATAACTATTATTATATAACAACTAAATCACTTATATAAAAAATGAATGACACAAATATTTCACACGTCGAAATCGGGACGTGAGTGACGTGACAGATGACGTAATGCATCACCGCATTCAAGAATTTCTCCTCAAATCAATCGGAAGTCATCTTATTCATTTAATGTAAGAATAGAACTACACATGGTGCACGGTCTGATTCAGTTCGGCTCCAATTTAAAATTGACGGTTTAAGATTTTTTAATTTACGCGAATCGAATCAAAATCGTAAATTTTCAAAAAGGATTATTCCAATTAGATTTTGATTTTATGTACTTTAAAATATATAATTATAAGAACCAGAATAATACCATATATAAATTTCAGTCATGTCTTTGATTTGGTTTTAATCCGTTTCCGATACGAAAGTAGCCATGTCTAAAATATCCAATTTAATTAAATCAGGTGTTGATGCATCCAACGAGTAACCATAGTATATTTCGGAATAGAGAGAAAACTAATATCCTTGCTCAAATCGAATTACGGCAAACTATTTGATGAGATCGATACAATTTTCAGTCGATCCAACCTGTGCATGTGGTCAGTGGATTGCATATATTTTAACACTTGTATTTAAATAACAAGAAAGTTCTGAGTTGAGTTGGTTGGTTTAATTATGTCAAGTGACTTCCAGTTTGCTTTTATATGCTCTCAATTGTTGCTTGGGGACTTGCA
>JANIEQ010001033.1:0-25783 GCA_024708375.1 Oxalis stricta | reverse complement strand
TTTATCGATATTTAATTACATCCATTTTCTATTTAGTACGACCTATATAGCTTTTATGCGATACGCTTCATTCTATTCCGTAGTTTTAACTTGATTTCCCTAGTGAACCATAAACCAAATCAAGTACAAATGTTCTCATAGAGAACGTGTTTTAATTCCGTTCCTATCAGTTCGTTGAAATGTCTTGTTAGCTCCCAATTTGTTAATACGTCATGTCAGATAATTTCATCTACACAATTCCATTCAATATTCGAATCTATTCAATTTCACAATTCAAAATCAGGACAAATATATTATGTTCCTTTTTCAAAATGAGAAAGAGAGCTCTGTGATATGTTGGTGGATGAGTTGCAAGATTGAAACATTCTTTCACTTCTTGTTGTCTATTACCACATCGAAACTAAAATTTATCAAAATTGTACGTAAATAAATTTCTCTTATTCCCTTCATATTTTTAAGAGATAAATTGGTGTTTGTATATATATAAGTTGGTGTTTATATGTACATATATTTTCATTTCTCAAGTTTATAGATTTGTTTGTGTTATTCTATTTCATATTAGGATCATGTAGTTCTTGGACTCAGATACGCTAACATGCCTAATAAATTCGATGATATTGCTAACATTTCTATAATGTAAGCAAACAATTCACTGATATGACATTATGATAACAACATCATGGTATTTACTACCGAAAACATACTAACAATTAGGATTAGATTGGTTGTTAGGTTGGTGCATGTTTCGGGAAATAGGTTTCTTAGGAATCTACGACTTTGGATTGAGAACTCATGCCAGAGATGTGGCATGGCAGAGTTTGGTTGTGGTCCTTAAGATCGGTAGGATCATGTGCCGATCACAAGTTTTTCGCCCAGACTTTCGGAAAGTTTATCCCAGTTGATTTAACTTTAAGTTATCATTCTTTCATCTCCTAAACTCATGATCTCGGTTCGATTTCATTTAAGACCGACCTTAGTCGAAATCGAACCTAAAGTTATCGGTTGTCAAATGGAAACCGAACCAAATCGAAAGTATTCGGTTCGGGTTCGGTTCAAATAAAAAAATTGGTTCAATTTCAGATAAACTGCTAAGTGCCACTTGTCCTTTATTCCTCGCCTTCTTTATCAATTAAACTCATTTCCTTTCAATTCACCTTCTTTCAATTTATTTCATATATTTTTTTAGAAGAGGGAAGAACTTCCTTATTGAGTCAAATTTACTGTTCAATGTTCCTCAGTCTTTCTTTCAAGATATGATAAGATTTACGAGTTTGACAACCTCAAGAATAGAATTAAAACTTAAAAATAATGTAATGACATTTTAATCACAGTTTTGTCATGAATTGTGAGCAAAACATTTGGGAGACTGTTTTCCCTTTAAGGTCAACAAGGATATAATAAGATCTACAGTTTTTTTTTTTTTTCTTTCTTTTCTGAATTCTTATGTGTTGGATATCATTTTGCTATGCAAGTATACTGTATGTTCCAGCTTGAATTCTGCTCGACTCATAAAAGCTCGTTTCACTGAAAATGTTTTTTTTTAAAAAATATAAAATGCTTTTTAGTTAATAGAGTAATTATGAAATTTGATTTCTGTGAAATTGTGGTACATAATATATGTACATATATAGAGATGGCTGATTCCTAAGAGGATTACCCGGAAAATATGCTTGGGAATAGCTTCAATCTCAGAAGGAGAGATGGTTCAAGATGCCTCGGCATATATGTCATTCTTTAAATCTATTTGTTCCATAAACTTATTGAATAACGGTTAAGTCTAATAACTGTACAAACAATAAGACATCCTATTGAACCATTTGTGGATTATTTTTAACTTGTAAGTGAATTAGGCAGTTGATTTTAACAGATTATTAATTAAAATAATCTGTTTTTATAGGAATTAATTACAGTTTTCAGACATGGACCCTCACTCTTGGGAAGGAAGTTTTATCTTCCATGATTACTGCTCTAAGAGACAAGCTGAGATTCCAAGAACAATTGAAAAGCTAGTCAGAAGCAGTGAATTTTGGTCCTATTTATTTTATGGATTTCGTACTCCATTAGTGCAATGCATAAGCTAACTAAGCTACTCAAGTTCGACTTTTACTAAGATATACTCGTTTTCTGATTTGAGGAAAATATTTTATTATAAGAAACATGACTATTATGAGATAAGTACGAAAACATTTGAAAAAATTTCACTTTTCAGAAAATGATCAACCTTTAATTGGAGAAGTATGACTTTAAGACTTTTCACGCCAAATACATCTTGTAGAATGGTAAAGATCTGGTATTAAAATTGGAGATAAGTATGCAAAATGTAATTGCATTTTGAAGAAAAGCGTGAGATGTCCCTGAAACGCCAATACGGCTAAGCTCAAGCAAGCTTTTAGTTGATTGATCTCAAATCTCTTATTTGGGCTGATCAAGGCCCAGGAAAAATAGTGCATATTCAAGCAATTAGGTTGTAGAAAAAAAAGATTTAATTACT
Organism: Oxalis stricta; assembly: GCA_024708375.1. NCBI lineage: Eukaryota > Viridiplantae > Streptophyta > Magnoliopsida > Oxalidales > Oxalidaceae > Oxalis > Oxalis stricta. The sequence goes on along the minus strand of JANIEQ010001033.1, from coordinate 23,292 downwards.
TCAAAATATTCTAGGAACTCTCGAACCCACGAATTAAGATTAAATTTCGTCTTATAAGTTAAAAATTGCATATTTTACTCCTATAATTTGACAGTCGTACCATTTTCACACCATATATTTCCATCACCAAAACTATTCTCTCCGTTCTCGCTGAACATTATAGATTCGTTTGTGCTGTTCTATTTCATTTTTAGGTTCATGTACATCTTGGACTCTCATACGCTAACAACTCTAATGAAATCGATGATGTTGCTAACATCCAAGAGTTTAAATGAATGATTGATTGTGTTTCTTTCATTACCTTGACTATATCTTTCTTGCGACTCAGGATGATTTTCATCTATTTGGAGATCAAATAATTTAGTAACTTTAATATAGAAATTAACTCCTAAAGTTTGGAGATTTTGTGAGGGAAAAGCAGACCTTGTTAGGGGTTATTAAGAAAAAAAAAATTCCTTCTCGAAGATGGCTATAAGACTTGCTAATATTCAAATAGCGCTTCCTTTTCAAAGGGTCTAGTCTAGGAAAAGGGTTTTCTCCTGGAGAGATCACTCTCACATATGACAATCTCTGAAATGTCAACCATCTTTCAAAAATTTATGCTTTAATTAGTTCTGTCTCACAAATGAGAGAACACTGCAATAATAATCTGTCACTATATATATGAGCTTTGAGTGTGCTGCTACTCACATATATTCTCTTATTCCATCTTAAAAGAAAAAATAGAGACGAACAGAGAGGTCCAAGAAAATGGGCAGAGAAAATCTAAATGGTTCTACCATCCACGGCGCCAAGGCCAATTCCGACATGGTCGGTTCTTACCGACGTATGTGAGCCACTTTATCCGAAAGAGTCTAGTGTATGCCAACCTCAAATACACTACCTTTTGTGCTACCCTAATCCAGGCTCTGGACTAGAACCGGAGCTCATACAACGTAGCCACTAAATGAGTCGTCGCCGTGATGATCACAACCATTCTAGGTGCTTCCGAAGAAACCAACGATTCACGGGTCCCAGACCCGTGACCAAATTATTTCTCTCCAGGTCCCATCGAACCCAGGAAATTTATCCGTCAATTCATATGGTAGGTTCCATGATAAAAATAATTTATCCCACCCATAAATATAATCCGAAACTACGTTCCTTTTTAGATAATGAATAATTCATTTTCAAACCCCCGATATATGATAATATACAAGCAACCTGAATATCTATCATATATTTATATAAGCAATCAAGCACGAAATACATAATAAAAACTATACTTCGACAATGATTAAAAGTCTATTCACCGATTTTATCCAAACAAGCTAAAGTCTAGCCCTCCTTGTCGACTTCAACTAAATCGTCACCTAAAATGTGACGAGAAAATGTAAATTATCCATCCTAAAATATATGCCACACCCTATATGCAATATCATGATATGATCGCAACATGAAAGTAGACGATACATGGTTACATGTCACAATTAAATTTGAGTCTAAATACACTTTCATAACTCATAGTTATATTTACCAATCTAAAGTTGTATAGTCCTATAATCATACATTTATTTAACTATATAACACCAGTTTAATTTAACTGAAACACTTAGTTTAGGCTTTAAAGTCAAAAAATTATGTGATCATGATTATGACTTTTATTTTATGCCAACAGTATACATAGTTAATTAAAGTCATGTCTTCAAACCCTTAAAAGTATATGCACCCACAGGAAAACACAACCAAGCTCCTACATAACCACGTCTTTTGTTTGCACAAGAAGAATTAAACATCAATTTAATTTAGCTCCAACATGAAATCTGACAGAAAACAGGGTAATTAGCATTCCTATCACTTATCAATTTAGAACTCCCATACTTATCAATCTAAGAGTAACTATAACATGGAATTCATTCATAATACAACATAAAAATACAACCAAGAGATAAAAATATACTAATTGAGCTTTTACTTTGATTTTTCCTTAACACATAGAGGATTGGGTGAGAGTTGAGAGTGTTTTAGATGAGCTGTTTGATGGCGAGGGAGTATAAAGCTCTAAATGAACTAGGTCGGCAGCTTAGCTTCATATTTATCCCAAAATTACTTTTATTTAATAATCAGTCCCTTAAGAGTTAACTATTTAAATGTTTTAAATTGAAATTATACTTATCTAACACTTAATTAAATTAATATATATATATATATATAACCAAGACTGATCTGAATTACTGAATAATACAATATATCTGAATGCTTTTATTTTCTTTTAATCCTTAATTAAATATGTAATTGCCAGAAAGTCCATTTCCAATAAACATTTCATTTTGGAACAACTACTCTTTGTATTATATCCTGACGTTAGATTTTTCATACTATATTAGTGCAATGCATAAACTAACTAAGCTACTCATGTTCAACTTTTATTATGATATACTCGTTTTATAAATTGGAGAATGGAAAATTGTGTTTCGAAGGTAAATGTTTTCTTACAAGACACATGACTATTACGAGATAACTTACGAAAGGATGGAAAATTTTGCAGGTTTCAAAAACTTTTCAACCTTTTAGTGCAAGTATGTTTTAAAATCTTTTATGCCTTGCTTTTTGTCCAATAGCAAACATCACTATTATTGGTAAACTATGTATGCAAATTGCAGAGGATTGTGAAATGTCCCTACACGCCTATACAGCTAAGCACAAGCATGTTTTTAGCAAATTGATCTCAATTCTCAGCTTGGTCAAGACCCGATAAAAAGAGTCCACATTCAAGCATTAGGTAGTCGAAGAGATGTAATCACTCTAAGTTACATACGAATTTTTTAACCCACACATTTAGAATAAAAATTCTTTTTCAGGGAAAAAATTGCACACATATGTGCTTCTACCATATTGACAATCACACGATTTTTATACCTTATATATTTCCATCACCAAAACTGTTCTAGCCGTTATTGCTTATCGATGATTTAACTACGTACACTCGCTGTTTAGTACGACATATATGGCTTTTATGCAACACGTGTCATTCTTATTGGTAGTTTCAATACTTGGTCTCCCTATTGAACCCTAAACCAAAACAAGTATAAAATTTCTCATAGAAAATGAGTTTTAATTCCACCACTATCAATTCGTTAAAACATCTTCTCATATAATTCATCTACTCCGTTCCAGAATTCAATATCAAAATCCACTCAATTCCACAATTTCATTTCTGAATCTACTAAATTATACAATTCAAAATCAGAATACCCCATCAAATCTACAATGAAAAAGAGAAATCAATGATACGATGGTGTATGAGTTGCAAATATTGAACGATCTTTCAATTTGTGTTGTCTAATACCCAATCGAATCTACAATTTACCAGAATTGTGCATTTTCTCTCCCCTTTTCTGTTTTATTAAGAGATCAATTGGTGTTATATGTATATATCTTGGTAATTCTGAAGTTTATAGATTTGTTTTGTGCTTGTTCTTTTTTTATAATACGTTCATGTAGTTCTTGGACTCGAGATACGCTAACATCTCGAATAAAATTGATGATGTTGCTAAAATTTGGATAATATGCTATGATCTGACATTTTGGTAAGAGCATCATGGTATAGACTATAGACTAATGAAAACGATTTAACAATTAGGGTTAGATTGGTTAATATTCTTTCAAACGTTTTGGTGAACAAATTTTAAACATAATTTAGGTTTCTCACATATACATATACGAACTATATATATTGATTTGTAATCATATGTCCAAGTGTACTACTAATTAACTCAAGTTCCATTTTATTGAACATGCGAGAGAAATGCAAGTACCACATAATGCTGGTATGTGTGCATATTTCTTTTCCTTCTTTTTAGGATTTCAATTTTGTTTTGTTTGTATAGCTTATTCTAATGTATGGATGTCGGGAAAACAAGATTTTTCTAGATGGCGTTGAATGAAGATCGGGAAAGATTACTACTCGGTTGGGAGAATAAAAGCAACCACAGAGTTCGAAGAGGCTTACCATCGAGAAGGTCCGCCCTATATGGGACTTGGCACTCCTGAAGAACAAGTCTAAGCTTTCACGTGACAACGAGGAGAAACTTGGCGACAAGGAAAACAAGATTTTTCTGGGATGGGCTATGAAAGAAGATCGTGAGAAAAACTACTAGTAGTTGGGAGATAAAAGAAACAACCACATTGATGGAGCTTTACCTAGAAAAATGAGTAGATATGGTAATGAAGATTGGGATGCATGTCACCTCGCATTTTGGTCTCAAATGCATGGAAACAACCTCGTCATCAATCCCCACAAAAGAAGTGGAATAGAAAATGCAGAGTTTGCTTTGATCGATAGAGCATGGATAAACTATTAAACTAAATTGTCTTAATTTTTATAGTCAATAAAATGTACACTAACATTACCCAAGGATTGTGCACTTACACCTTCTATAATTCTTTTCTTAAAATTTTCTCTATTGAAACCTTATCTATATTTTATGCACTCTCTTCTCTCACAATGCATGGAAAAACACACATACCACAATGCATGGAAACAACCTCGTCATCAATCCCCACAAAAGAAGTGGAATAGAAAGTGCGGGTTTGCTTTGATCGATAGTAGCATGGATAAGCTATTAAATTAAATTGTCTTAATTTTTATAGTCAATAATATCTACACTAACATTACACAAGGATTGTGCTCTTACACCTTCTATAATTCTTCTCTTAAAATTCTCTCGATTGAAACCTTATCAATATTTTATGCACTTGTAAGTAAAAACAATGTTCTCTTGATAGTGGCTACAAAGAACATTAGAATTTTCATGTGGAGAAAACCATTTTCTGAGACCATATTTCATATTCGAATTCAACGCCTAAATTTTTTAGATTTAATTGTTGTTCTAATCTATTGCACAAAATGAAAATATGTGCATATCCTTTTCGGTTGATCTTGCGCTACAGTTCTAAAGGTTTGCTCAAGAACATGGAGTTGTTAGTGCTCCACAAACCTTCTCTCTCAGCCTGGACCTCGAACGCTTGTGAGCTACTTCAATTTCCCTTCATTTTGCCGTACACCAAAACCAAAATCCTATTATTGTCGTGGAGTGAATCTCTTGAGAAGATCGAATCCAAATAATTAGAGAAGTATAAAAGAAGAGTTTATCGGAAGAGAAAGAGAACGAGAGAGAAAGAGAGAAGAATTATAGAGAGAGAAAAGAGAGTCTTTTTATTATATTGATCAAAAGATGTCTCTAAATAGTTTTGAATTGGACTTAAATACTACATACTTACGGGCTTCCTAACATAAAGCCCAATATCAACATATAAAACTCGATCGGCCGTAGAAGAGAGTCACGGATCTAAATCTATCCAAATCTAAGAATTATACATTCATTTTAATTGATTCGAACCAACCGGAACCAACCGGTTCACTCCTAACAATTATCCTACTTTCATTAAAAAAAACAATTATCCTACCCATCAAGAATCAACTTGACCACAAAGTTGACCAAAACGTTGATGACTATTGGCCTTTCTCATCGTAGAGGACTCTCTCACGGTGACCAAAACAAGAAATATTCGAACACGATCATCCCCTAGAGCCTTAGTATTTGAACATTTATACATTCACTAGTTGTATCGCTAAATTAGCCAAACAAACACTACAACAACAACTTGAACAAGGTCTCTTTCTACTTTTGTGAGTCGCTAACGATTGTTTTCTTAAAATGGTGTCTACGGCTTCGCAAAAGAGACGCAAAGTCGATGCCATCAATTTGGGGTAAGGATGTTTTTCTGAATTGCTATTATTTCATGAATATAACAACCCATTTCTTGAACCGTAAAATTTAACGTTTACTTGTATTGATTAATAGTTTTAGCTTGTGTTTATGAAATATGCCAAGACGCCCATGCTTGATGTTTCGGACGAACTTGTCAATTCTATTATGACCTAACAAACTACCCATCCCAAAATCCAACTCCGCTTGAAGACAAATCCATGAACTCTCGACGGAGGAAATACCTAAGGCTCATCGCTTCGCATTGGCTAGGATAATATTTATTTGATTATTAATATTATACCTAAATTCATGTATTCACGCCCCAATAATGCTCTCCTTCACTAACCCACTTTGACGGATTTAAAATTATTTTTTCATGTAAAATCGTAGGAAATCCTAGTTGGAAGAATTAATAGGAAATATAAACACCGGAATGTAGTGACGGAAAATGTAAACAAAGTAATCTCCTCCAGTAAGGCCCTTCACGAACGTCATTGTGTTATTTATCAAAGTAATTTATGCTACTTATTGAGAAATCATTTTCCTATTTTTACATATATACATAGAGTTATATTAGATCTCAAATATATTTATTTATGGTAAGCAGGAGGATTATGTTTGTTGGAGTAGATCATCTCAAGGAGCTTGAGGTCATTAAGCTCAAATAGCAGCTGGGAAGAAGGAGAAGAAGAAATTGAAGCTCACCGATAACTTCCAGATAAGAAATCAAGCTTAAAGAAGAAGAAGTCAATTGTAGACGAGCCTGTTTTTGACAATTCGATTGTGGAAAGCTTCTACAAGATGTTAGTCGAGTTTTCGAAGAAGAATCAAGCAAAACAAGTGCTCTGAAAGGTCGAACAATCTTGAAGAGAAGAAGTTCTGCGTAAAGGACGAACAACGACATCGTGAAAAACCTGGAGGACTGGGCTGTACCTGCTGGAAAAGTTGGGGACTCGCATAGCTTTTCGTAAAGTTTCTCGGCTGAATTCATTCCAAACGATCTGCGTGACCGGCCGAGCATAGTCGGAGGTCGTGGCATACACCAAAATGCTCGTGAAGGTGTCGTCTACAACACCTCTAAGAGCAATTAGCCCGCAATTCCCTGAATCGAAAAGCCCCAATTTGGTTAGGGTTCTATCTTTAATTTTCAGTCTAAGTAGTTAATTTCTGCGTAATCAATAAATTAGTGTTATGGGTAGCTTCGTCTTGATGTTATGAAGTAGTTTGTATGCTCAATTTAGTCCGATATGTCGAGACTCATAATGTATGTTCGAGTTGTTCACCTGAAGAACGGAAATCAAGCATTGTTAATCTAAGGCATGGCAGTTGAATTCATTGATCGAAAAACGATGAGAATACTCCATTGAAGGTGACTCGAAGGTTTAGATTGAAGTTCCGAGACAATTCGTGAAATGGGTCTGTAGCTCGAGAAAGCTTGCCCGTCAAGTAAATGGCGAAATTCAAATTTTAGTGTTGTTTTCTACAAAGTTAAAGTTCGAAGAAGTTGTTAGTAGTATGTAGATGAAGTCTAGATGAAGTTTCAGATCATGATCGAGCTCGAAACGAAGTCAAGATAAAAGTCAACGAAAATGGCGTTTTTTCGCGAGGAAGAAGATGAAGTTCAGATTGTCATTTTTATTGTTTTATAGTGCTATCCTACTCGAATATACTCTATGACTGAGTCTAGAGTTAAAATACAGTTGTAATTGGAAAAGAAAAACAAAATCGCGTGGGAGAAAACCATTTTTAGTTTTGCTTTTACCGTTTATGGTTTTCTGGTTTTCCTTAAAATCCAGGCTGTAATTCGCTTTTATTTTCAATTAGCTACGTCGAGCGTGTGATCGACTATATATAGGAGCTATCTGTAAACTTTTTCAATTATGAATGGTAATTGAAAATCAAAATTGAAATCGCCATTTTCTTTTTTTTACAGTTTCAAAAGCTTGGTTGCATTGGTGAGAGAAACCTTAGAATTCCGATTACCCAAATTAGATTTTTAGGACCCAAACACCCTAGATACCAACGTTAAGCCATAGAATTAGGATTAGAATCAAATCGATCATGAATGGATATGATTACAATTCTGTTTTAGTGCATTAGTTTCCTTGATCTCTGTTTTCTTCATTTTCGTTTTCGAGCCTGTGTTAGCTGCATTTTTCATCACTTGGTTCTTCTATTTTCGAGTTTCGTGTTCACGGTTTCAGGAAGATTTCAACAATGTTGAGGGGGAAGAACTTGGGATTTTGATTGTGCACATAGCTTCCATTTTCAATATGCCATGGAATGGGTTCGGAAAAGAATCTATGGCTCTAATTGCAATGAAACGGGTTTATTTATCCCATGAAAAGCAGAAGACTAATAAAAGAGCTTCAAAGTACTTAACGATATTTTATAGGTACTTAGAGCATGGTGGAGTACTCGCCAAACAACAAACGAACATACCTATATTATCCATGATCTAATTAGTTTGATATGTGATGTAGAGAAAGTCAAAATTATGCTGAGGGGGAGAAGAACTCAGGGTCTTGGATTGTAAACATAGCTTCCATTTCCAATGCATTAAGGCATGGCTTAAGGAAAAAGAACCTGTGCCTCAATTGCAAGGAAATCCCTTGAACAGGTGGAGATAAAAGCGACCCTCCAATTGCGAAGAACTTATTTATATTTTGCCATTGAAATTCTAATTGAAGTAGAGAATTCATAATTTAGTCGTTAACTAGAAATTTCAAAGGAAATATGAGTAAGGAATGTAAAAGAAAAAAAAATCTTCCCATGTCTCCTCCTCTTTCCGTGGAAAAGAATCTCCTTTTAAGGGTGTTTTTTTTTTTTTTTTTTTTTTTTTTTTTTTTTTTTTTTTTTTTTTTTTTTTTTTTTTTTTTTTTTTTTTTTTTAAGATTTAGAGTTTAGCATTCAAGGATGCATATGTTCTATTTCATTCATGGCTACATAATTTGGTGTTTCTATTGTTAGTGTTTCTAAAGGAGGAACATAGAAAATGAGGGTGTAGTGAACAAATGTGTATAACCTGAATCAAATACGAAATATGCATCATAGTACATATAGGAAGAGTAGTTGTGATCACGACAGGGTTAATCTACAAAGTCTTGCTTGTTAATCTTGAAAATCCAAGTATTCGGTCTCCCAGATTGTGCTACCTGTTGAGACCTTTTGGTTGGTTACTCTGTTTGACTTCTCCTGCACTTGCACTAGCAGCGCGTCCGTGGGTTGAACATTTCCCCTCAAGTTCTGGTGCTACAGTTGATACTCTTGCGTTGAGCCGAGTAGGCTACAATTTCGGATTTAAGACATGCGTTGTTGAAATGTCCCACTTGACCACAGTTGTAACAAACATTCTATCCCTTGCGGCATTCACCAATATGTTTCTTGCCACAAGTTGGACATGGTAAGTATTAGTAGCATCTTGCAATATATAAGGTGCAGGTTCATGCACTGATCCTTGTGTCATCTGTCGGTTTCTTGTTCATTGCTTACTTCCTTGACCATACATTTGACTATCGATAGCAGCACCTTTAAATTGCTCTTGGGGCTCAGAATTCCTAAAAGAAATCTTGACGCATTTCTCTTCCCATGCTCGGCATTCTTCTTGGCCCTTCTCATTATGCTCTTTCCTTAAATGCACATCCCACATGATCATAAAAGTTTTACTGGACTCGGGCGAAGGGGTACTGGGATTTTGATCTTCATGTCTTAAACCTCTCCCATTTTCTTGATCTCATCCGTAACTAGTTCACTGTGGGCGAGCCAGTGAACCTCCTGTCTCATACCCTAAAATAGTTATAGATGACATCAAGAAGTGCACTTTTTGTTGAATTAGATGGGCAAATTTGTTTGTTCTGTTATGGAATATTGAAAGTAAATCTAATCCATTTATGTTACAAAAACAATTTTTTTGTCTAATTTTTGAGGTTTATTCACAACAACAACCAATCTTTATATTCAACTTTAGTTGAATCGAACTCTATGAATCGTAGTTAAGTCATGGTATTCACACCAGTAATGTCTGTGTAAAATACCAATTTCAAGAAATATGTTATATTATTATGTATATTTATTATAATATAAAAATAAAAATAAAATAAAATCATACTAACTAGTACACGATTAAATTTAAATAATAATAATAGGATTAAAAAAATTATATTTTTAATTTCTTAATCATTGGTAAGGGACTAAAACGGCACAAGTCATGCCACATCCACACAGGACAGGACAAGTTGTGTGATGTTGGGCATAAAACAATTTGAACACTGTTGAACATGTTCAGTGTGACAACTAGATAAAAAGGATTTATGATTTTTCTGTCACATGTAAATTGGTAGGACACGATGGAACTAGCTGGGACAAAACTTCAAAATACATTTTATTGACTACAATACCCATCTTCGCATCTTTACGCCAATCACAAACAACCATAAAGAACGTGTCACTCATAACTAAACATCTGCTACCACCGTGAAGGAGGCCAAATCTGAAAAATCATTTGAACACATCCTCAGAAACATATATCTCCAAACCACCCGTTGCCACTCGTCCGTCAACTGACTCTAATTCCCTACTCTCTTCGAGTCTCCGGAATTCTCCCCCTGCGCCTTGGCAAAAATTTCAAATTAGCCACTGACCTTCACGCATCCAAGCTCTTTTGGTGTTCCCGGCATAAGAAATCGAAAAGGGGTTTACAGGGTCATAGTTCTGCGGTGGAGCATTAGTGAGTGATGTAGTAGTAGTGACGATAGAAAGTTTGATTACAGAAAATCGACGATGAAGAATCCGATAAGCGAAAATCGGAGGAGGGGAGGTGATTCTTGACGGTGCACGCTCTGTTGCGAGTACTCCTTTGGGAATCCATCGGATCTGCAAGCTAAAAAAAGTGAAGATTGAGAAAATTTGAGTTATATAAAGTTAATGATTTTTTAAATCAATTAATGAAAAACTTATGAGGTCTTTATTACTCATCCATGGCTGAGAAGCCTCTCTAAGATGTTTAAGGTAATCAACGTTTTGGAACGTACAATTTGTGAGATATTTGGGAATGGTATGGGGCTTACTCTATTTTAATGATATTGGGTCTTAAAGCCCGTAATGAGTTATCCATAATTCTTAGAAGTTTTTCTAAGATCTTCTAAGTTCTATCACAATATATAGAGGTAAAATGAGACATTCTATTACTATGTCCTATCTAGTTGGTGTTAAACTCTACACCAAACATAAAATAAAAATAAGAAATTATCTCGATCCTCATTGAGTTATATCATTGTTATATATTGTCATGTTTTAGCGGGTCATACGTATCAAAACACACTTTTAATAACAATGAAACTAAAATTTAAAAATATTATTTAGTATTTATTAGTTCGCATATAATCATCTAAAAATGATTTTCCATTAAAAAAATTAAAAACATAAAATATTGTATAATATAAAATAATTATTAGATTACTTTAATATAGTCAATTCAGTCCGCTTACAAACCCTAAACCAGCTAAATCAAGTATAAATATTCTTGTAGAATCCGCCGCTATCGATTCACTAAAGGGCGTAGTCTGATGTTCTAATTCTTCATTTCACCTACTCAGTTCCAAAAATTTAAAATTGGTATAATACTGATTAGTTTCCTTCTCAAAATTTCATAAACAAAATTTATGATATGTTGGTCATTCCGGTGGAGCAGTGGAATGCATAGAGATTGGAAAGAACATCTACGGAAAAAATGAGCTTTCATTTAGTACCAACTAATATCACATCAAATGAACAATTTACCAGATTTATAAGTACTTCCTTGACTTGCATCTTTTTTCATAGACTCATTTGTAGATTCACCTGTAGTTGTTCCATTTCGTATTAGATTTATGTAGTTCTTGGACTCGAGATGCTGGCATATCTCATATATAATATTGATTCCGAACAATAGGATAAAGTGCAAATGATTTACTGATTTAACATTCCTGTTAAGTTTAAGATCATAGTATAGATTAAAGAATATCAACTAACTATTAGGGGTTAGGAAATAATCAGAAGGTACTTAATAATATCATGAAAATTGAAAACAGGTTCTGTTAGTAATTCTATTACTAACAGAACAAATATTTTTGTGCTACTATATGCTAATATATTTTCTTGATTAACTACTACTTGTCCCAGGGTTTATGTGATTGCGATCGTAGGTCATCTACTCTGCTACCAACTCTCTCTTTGAATCAAGGGCCACGAAAATTGCTCTATAGTTTAGATGTTAGTCACACTCTCACATAATAAAATAAAATTTGCTTTGAACTAAGAGTAACTGGTTTTCAGTAAAAGGCTAGTTTAATTAAAGAAATCTTGGATTAAGGTGGTTGTGACCATTAAAGTTAGCTATCCTCTGAACTATAATAATATATTAATTATATTTGTGGAAAGTACTTGCCAATATAATTAATTCTTCTAGTCATCACCTTAGTTTACATAACTCTTTATCGATCTTAATTGGACGCTTTGTTAAGGAGCAAACGTGGCCCTCAAAATAAGCCTCGTAAAACGGCACTCATCCAAAACAAGCGGAAAAATATTTCCTTACTTGATGATGGCTATTGGCCTTTCTCATGGAGAGGACTCTCTCCTGGTCATGAGTGGTGACAAATATTCGAAATGAACATTCTCTAGAGCCTAAGTATTTGGACATTTATACATTCTCTAGTTCTACAGCCAAATTAGCCAAATCTAGCACTACATCGACAGCTTGAACAAGGTCTCTTTCTACTATTGTGACTCGCTGACAAATTTTTTCCTTAAAAAATGGTGTTTACGGTCATTAGAAAAAAATGAAAAGGCAATATATGATCAATTTGGGGTAGCAATATTCTATTTTCAATTGCTATTATTTAGCACCCTGAAAATTGCACCGCAAAATCTCACAGTTTCTTGTGACGAACAAAAGTATTGCTGCCCAAGTTAAGCAAGGAAGATAGAGCATGTAGGAAGCCAGCTGCGCCTTATTTTCATGTATTTTTCTGTAATAGCTAGAACTTCCTAACTCTGAAATTTCTTTCTAATCGAGTTTACCTCAACTGTAGTTTTTGGATGACGCTCTCCTCATCCCTTACGGTTCTTGAGAGATTCAAACCTTCCAAGTTTCAACCAGGCGGATCAGGGACGACAGGATTAAACCAACTCGGCCTAATTCAGAGATAATTAATTAATAAAATCTAGCCTTTCATTAAAAAAAAAAAAAAACAAAAAGTATTAACATTTGTTTTCCCAATATGCCAAGACGCTCAGCGCTTGATGTTTTGGACAAACTTGCCAATCCTTAGTTACGATCTAACATGTTCATACATAGTTATGATTTAACTCTTGGAATAGTATTTATTTGATCATTAATATTATAAACTATTTTCATAAATTCACGTCAAAGAATGCCTTCTTCACTAACTTTGACAGATGATCATCAAGCTGGTAGATGATAGTAGTACTAGTAGTTAATATCATCAGATCCTCTAGATAGGCTGAATTATGAGTTTTGAAATTGAAGTATTCAAAATAGTACTAATATTATCACTTTCGCTACTATTCTTATGACCTCATCGTAATTAGATACGAGTACAAATTTATTCCAAACATAAAAATTTATTGTTTCCTAGTCAAACTCTTTATTTGAATGATCTTGCAGGCAGGACACAACCACTCGGCTTCTTCGTGAGGAGAATAAAGATCAGAGTCGCGTTAGGGTCAGTGGAGATCAGCTAAACCCCAACTCTGAAGATGAAGCCAGGAGGAGATGATCAGAGAATGAAAATGATCAGGTTTGGGAAAGAGACAAAAATGCCCGACTGTGACGATGTCCCACAATCAACATTCTACGGAGGGGAAAGTTTGAATTCTGTTCAACATCAACCGGAAGCCTCAGTTGAGGTATTTTTCACATATTTATAATTAAGCCTCTCTTTCTTTAGAAATGTCATAAATAAATTATACCCCTTCCGTGTTCTAACTACTTGTTATTTTTCTTACGCATAATGACAAATAATTAGGAATAGAGGTAGTAGAGACAGGTATTTTGATAATTCCAAAGTAGAAGATTTTGCATATTGTTGGTACATTTGTTTATTAATTTTGATATATTTGCTTTCACAGGCCAACCGGAATGCACCTCCTTCTCATGCTCAACCGGTAAGGGATTCAACAAATATATCCAAAATGCCCTAATTCATCATGTTATAACTCTCTCTGTATTCATTTTTTCTTGTAAACTTTGGTTTAATCTTTGTTGTTAAGAAGCTATCTTTTTCCAGGTATATTCATATTCCTATAATGCATTTATGTTAAAACAATTCATTGATCTGATTTCCAGGTTTATTCACATTCCCTACAATGCAAGGGGGAATAAATAGCAGCTCTATCTTATCAGGAGATTGAAGTGAGTATTGTTGGGTTCAATTGAGAGTTAGGCTTGTAGAAAAAATAGTTATTATTCACTATTCAAATCTTGTAAAACATTTTGACGCAATATATAGCTATCATATATATGTAAGGAGGTAGCTCCTAGGGGAGGGATATCCTTTGCAATGGCCATAGGGATCAACAGCCACTTTGCAAGAAAGTACTGTCCAAAAAAAGTCCAAATCCTTGTTCGATTGCCGAGTCCAAATTCTTGATAAAGACATTTCCAAATCCACTCTTCCTGATGGGATCACGAAGAGAAAACATAATTCGGATTGGTTTGCCATTGACAGGTGTGTAATTCAGAAGATCCATTGACTTGGTAGCTGAATAAATCAAAAAATAAAAGGTTAGGATTACTAAAATCAAATCACATACACTGAATGATCAATTCAGTTATATTAATTAGTTACACCTCAAATGCATGAATATTGAATCAAAATTTTCTGAGCTCAGACATTTAACTAATTAAAACCAACACACAATAATCGTCTCTATTGTGAATCAAAAATCTAACATTTTCAAGGGTTCATGAGTAACATGTTACATAAAATCATAGAAAAATTGAACAAAGTAATTGAGTAGTTCATAGTTATTTTTATTTTTTTTGTGAATTTGTGACAACACACAAATTGTTGCATAAAACCCTACAACAAACCAACCATCCATAATTGACCAATTCTAAATAAACACGATCTGAAAACTCTCATAAGATCACCACTGAAACGCATAAAATAATCCTCAAAAACACAGTGACACAAACAATCATCTCGCTCCTTTGTATACACGACGCAGAGTAACGATCATCTTCGTGTTTGTAGTTCATTCTGATGTTGTAATTTTTATGCATGATCTAACTCCTGTTTATCATGTGTGAAATTTTTGCTCTAATTTTTTTTGTTCGAGATGGGTAAGATTGTGAAGGCTAGGTGACAGTTATCCCACTAAATAAATCAAATTAATTTAATTCCGTCGTAATAAATATTTTCTAACATCTACAATAATGAAATCACTATCTCAAATGAAATACATTTTTCTCTGCATTATGACCGGGTATCTCATTTTCAAGCAGTCAACCTCTCATGACAAATGAATCAAATACTTCGATTCTATTCACACCTATTCATACAAGTCTTTTGTGTTCTGATGTATTTACAATTTTTTAAGTTAATGCTTGTTATTTATAAGTATTTTCGTTGATGTAAATGATGCCTAAGGAGCAGAACCATCTTGTGGTTTCCTATACATTGGTCTTTTATATATATGTTTGCTAGTAATGAATATAACTAGAGTTGAATTTGAAAGAAAGAAAAGCTTGTGAAGCTTCTATCTTGGGTTATGAGTATTTTTATTAGACAATAGGGGAACAACCTTGTCCATATATAGGATTGCTAATTCGAAAAGCATCTGGTCTTCCCTCCCATCTTTTTGGTGTAGCTTTAAATGATTTGGATTAACATAAAGATTGTTACTTTAAAAAAAAAAAAAAAAAAGTGTGCAACTCCAGTGGAGTTTTTCTTTTTCTCCAATTTACGAAACAAACAATTCCATTGAAATGAATATTCTTTCCTATTTATCAAATATATATATATATATATATATATTTCTTTCATTCCTTTTATCATGCATGCTTTAAAAGGAAGCTTGAAAATAGTCTAGTCTCGTCTTTGTGGGGTTGTCATATTGAAAAGCATCGCGTGACGTCAGGCGCTAATTGCACAAAGAATCGGAAGAAAAACAAAAGCCTCTTCTCATTCATTCATTATCTGGAGTAACATATATAGAGGTATGTAAGTACTCGGTCTAGAGGCCCAAACAATACTTTTAGTATTTTTTACTTCTTCTTTTCCCTTCTTTTCTTTTTTATAATTAATTTTTGAACGTATAGGGACAAACTCATATCGTAATCTTTCTCTTACGATTATAAAGAGACTATTTTCATAGTTCGAATTCATAATTTCAAATCCAATCTGAATTGATTATGTCAAGACTATATTCAATTAAATTTCAGTCTATAATTAATAAACTCATACGTATGTAAAAAGCACATTGACCAAAAGAGACTAAAAAAAAAAAAAAAAAAAAGGGAATATAAAGTTTGGTGAAATCCAAAATACCACATGGCTGAATTGCTTTTGCTTTTGATTGTGGTCTTAAAGTTTAGACTGTAAAGAGGAATAAATAATCTCTTCCTTCCAGATAAATTAAGAATGTTAAGTAGTAGTTTATTTTATTGTGTCATAGGTATCTGAACTTAGATTCACTTTGCAGTCTGTCACATAAACTTTGAAATCGTTATAATAAGAAGTTTTTATGAATACTACCTATCTATCGTAACAAAAATCTCACATGGCATCGTTACTGATCTTCATATCCCGTTCTGGGTGACATTGGAATTTTGAAATGGCAAAATCAAATCTACAATATGCATTACGACTTCAAAGTCCAGGTATCCATATGGATTGTTTGAAAGTTCAGGTAGCAGAATACAAAGTTTACTAAAGTTAAGGTACCTAGGGATGTTAATTCTTGCATCTTGTAAAAGCGAAAGCTCAAAATATAATCCTGACAGACAAAATAAGAAGATGAGAGCTTAACTAAGCTCAATTAGGTAGCGTCATTATCAAGTCGTCTACTTCTTCGCTCACATCGTTTTCAGTCTCAGTCATCATTTACTAATATTACATTAACATATAATTTGATGATCATATTGAAAAAGAAAAGAAAAGAAAAGCGAAAAAGAAAAAGTTGATCACTTTCACGATCTCCATTAGGATCCAAGCTCAAGGTTCAAGGTTTTCCAGAAATTCATGGCTCATCGGATTCATAAAGAAGAGGGCAAACATGTAAATAGGCAAAGAAACGGTCTCTTTTTATTGTATGCTACTCTCTATATATCTTTAAATTCCACGACACAAACTACTTTAGCTTTTTCCTAAAGTAAAAGGAATGCTGATTTTGAATCACAAAGTAAAAAAGATGACCTACATTGGAATACTGTTTTTGTATTGTGGGAATTATTTCTCCTTTAGATTCTCTCAGTGGGACTATGTTAAAAAAACAATTTATCTAGCTACCCCAAGAAATGATCATTCTTGTTTCCTCTTCTTCAATCTGCATAATTTCATAATGGCTTCTCTGCCTTTTCTCTGCCTAATTGTTCTTATCTTTACTTCTTCGGTTTCTTCTCATATGCACAATCTATCTTTGCGTCGGCAAGCTTCAACCCTTGTATCCCTGAAACAATCTTTTGATTCTGGTTCTGATTATTTACATTCCTGGAATGTTTCAAACTACATGTTCCTTTGCTCCGCCTGGACTGGAATCAAGTGTGATAAAGCCAATCGATCGGTAGTTCATATCGATTTGTCGAATTTCAACATCTCCGGCTCTCTATCCCCTGTCATCACACAACTTCCGAGGCTTCGATACCTCAACATTTCCTCGAATTCGTTCAGTTCTGGTTTACAAAGCTGGAATTTTTCTCAGTTGAAACAGCTCCAAGTGCTCGACGCTTATAACAATAATTTCAGTGGAACACTTCCCTTGGGCGTCACTCAACTGTCTAAGCTTCAACACTTAAATTTTGGAGGGAATTACTTCACAGGTGAGATTCCTAGGAGCTATGGAGATCTCTCAAAGCTAACGTTCCTGTCGTTAGCCGGAAATGATCTCGGTGGCTTCATTCCGGCTGAGCTAGGTAATCTTTCCAATCTCAAACAGCTCTTCCTAGGCTATTATAATGATTATGATGGCGGAATCCCACCTGAGTTTGGTATGCTTCATAATCTGGTTCATCTAGACCTTGCAAATTGTAGTCTAGAGGGTTCAATTCCACTAGAATTGGGATTCCTAGGAAATCTTGGCACTTTGTTCCTGCAAACGAATGAACTCACTGGTTCAATACCGGCTGAGTTAGGAAATCTGACTCGTTTAACCACTCTTGATCTTTCAAACAATGCATTAACCGGAGATATCCCATTAGAGTTATCAAGCCTTCAGGATCTTCAAACATTAAACCTATTCATGAATCAGGCTACATGGTGGTATACCGCATTTTATCGCTGAGCTTCCGAAATTGGAGTCCTTGCAGTCTTTGGCAAAATAATTTGACAGGATCGATTCCTAGGAGGCTAGGAGAAAATGGTAGACTGATTGAACTCGATATGTCCACTAATAAGCTCACTGGTATGATACCTAAATCTCTCTGTCTCGGAAGGAAGCTTAGGATCTTGATCTTGTTCAACAACTTCTTGTTTGGAGACGTTACCTGATGATCTTGGTAAATGTGCCACGCTGAATAGAGTTCGAATGGGACAGAACTATTTAACTGGTTCAATACCACAAGGGTTTCTCTGTTTGCCCGAGTTAATACTAATGGAGCTTCAGAACAATTATTTAAGTGGGAATATACCACAAGAGAAAAGATGCAGCCTGCCTTCGAAACTCGGACAGATGAATCTTGCAAATAACCGCTTAACGGGGTCTCTCCCGGCATCAATCAGCAACTTTCCTAGTTTGCAGAGTCTACTGCTTAATGGAAACGAGCTCATGGGGGAAATTACCGTCTCAAATAGGTCTTCTGAAGACTGTTTTGACAATGGATTTGAGCAGGAACAACTTCTCAGGTGTAATTCCTTCTGAGATAGGTAATTGCATTTCTTTGACTTATTTAGACTTGAGCCAAAACTATCTAAGAGATGGAATACCAATTCAAGTTACTCAAATTCGCAATCTTAATTACCTCAATATCTCTTATAACCGCCTGAATGGAACCCTTCCAAAGGAGATTGGGTCAGTGAGAAGCCTAACATCTGCTGACTTTTCTCACAACAACTTTTCAGGCTCTATACCTGAATTTGGACAATATTCATTCTTCAATGCAACCTCATTTTTGAGTAACCCTTTTCTCTGTGGATATGATTCGAAACCATGCAGCAACCAATCATCATCCGCAACTGCAACGCTAAACAATAGTCGTAAATGGCGAGCAAACACGGAAAATTCAAACTTGTGTTGGCCTTAGGAGTTGTAACATGTTCCTTACTTTTGGCTTTCGTGGCAATCATCATCAAGACTCGATACCAGGAAGGATTCAAAAAAGAAGACATGGAAGCTAACTACATTCCAGAAGCTAGAATTCAGAAGTGAAGACATCCTAGAGTGCCTAAAGGAAAACAATGTGATTGGCAGAGGCGGTGCCGGAGTCGTGTACAGCGGTATAATGCCTAATGGAGAACAAATAGCGGTTAAGAAGTTGGGCAGCAGCAGCAGGGATTGTTCATTTCACTATGACAATGGACTATCTGCTGAAATTAAGACATTAGGAAAGATTCGGCACAGAAATATTGTTAGACTATTGGCATTCTGCTCAAACAAAGAGATAAACCTTCTTGTTTACGAATTCATGCCGAATGGAAGCTTAGGTGAAGTTCTGCATGGAAAGAGAGGAGGATGTCTGAAATGGGAAACGAGATTGAATATAGCCATAGAAGCAGCAAAAGGACTATGTTACTTGCATCATGACTGTTCACCTCTCATCATTCACAGAGATGTTAAGTCGAATAACATTTTACTTAACTCCGATTTTGAGGCTCATGTCGCGGATTTCGGACTTGCAAAATTCTTGCATGATACTGGTACTTCAGAGTGTATGTCAGCCATTGCTGGATCCTACGGCTATATTGCTCCAGGTATGTACTAATCCTTCAGTATCTTAATAGTAGTCGTGTTTCCTTTTGAGGATCTTAGATCTAGATACATCTATTGTTGATGTCCCGCTAAAGAATAACACGACTACTGTTCTAGTACGAGGGAGTATCCTTTTAGTAAATTAACTATATCTAAAATTTTCCACCAACCAATTTGTTGCAATGCAGAGTATGCATACACATTAAAAGTTGACGAGAAGAGTGACGTATACAGCTTCGGGGTGGTACTATTGGAGCTGATTACGGGACGAAGGCCGGTGGGGAATTTCGGAGAAGACGGTTTAGACATTGTTCAGTGGGTGAAGATCCAGACAGGATGTAAGAAAGAAGCAGTGGGTAAGATAGTTGATCAAAGGCTTAATGAGTTCCCAGTAGACGAGGCAATGCAGGTTTTGTTTGTAGCAATGTTATGTGTCGAGGAGCAGAGTGTCGAGAGACCAACCATGAGAGAAGTCGTCCAAATGCTCGCACAAGCTAAACAACCTAACACATTCCATATGCAATGATTTTGTAGAATTTTATTTCACTACCAGTTTTCAAAATGGATCTGCAGAAATAGTTTACAAACTAAATGCTGCAAGTTTATGCAGGAAACTGCAACTTTTTACTTCTGTAAACTTGTTTTGCCTTAAGGTTATATATATAAATCAAAGCAGGGGACATGAAGATTTTCTAATTTCAGCTTAAATGTTTTTCACAATTAGTGTCATTATATCTGGCTCGCCTCGTCTTACGTAAATATGAATAAAATTCCTGCGAACTGTTTTACAAGAAATTAAAGATGATTTACACATTTAGCTTTCGCAAAAACATGACAAAGTTATCCTGACTTGAAACTTCCTTTTCCTATATTATTATTTTACTGACATACCCAAATTAAATAAACCTTATAAAATACAAATGATTTCTATAATTGGGCCATCATCAAATACCATTTTATTTTATACAGGTCCTAATTGAATTTAGTAAAAGAATCGCTCTTATCTCGACAATCCAACATCTGAAGTGGTCGCTCGCACAACCAAAGGGCTTGTAACTCTTGAGTTTCTACTTCTCCATGCCAAATATCCAAATGTGTAACCTTGAGATGGAGCAATGACCTCAAAGTGCACTGTAAAATTGATCTTCTAGCCATAACTTGTAAATACTAACCGATCCGGTATGACTGTAACATTTATTCCAGTGGGAGGCTTAACAATAAGTTTATAGATACTCTTAGGTTCTCCTACGTTGGTCACCGATCGGGAAATAGATAACTTGTCTCTTAAGTTAGGCACTGTGATAGATGGATAATTCAAATTAGATGCTGTTGCAAGTGCCTGATTACATATGCTGTGATCTCTTGTGATCAGATGAAGATTCTTTTCGTCATAGCCGATCGAACATAGAAATGCTCTGTAATCAGCTGGTTGTGTGTCGATTCTGTTAATTGGTGTTTGTATGTTAGAAATTCCGTTTTACAGTCTTAGAAAATTGTTGCATGTTCAATTCACAGTGACAGTTTTGATTTCTTTGCTTACCTGGATGGATTTGATTGAACTGTTGGTCCCTGGTTGATGATTTGCATATTTGCACGTCTGCCTTGTTTCCTAATAGGTTTTAGATGTATACAGTATTAGGAAAGAGGTTGCATGTTGAATTAACAGTGTGAGTTGATTGCGTGCTTACCTGATTATATCTGTAGCTTTTGAGTTGATTAATCATTGGTTGATTTGAGTTGTTCGATGGCTGCTAAGTTCTGTTAGAATTGGAACTTCAATTGATTAATAGTAGCTGGTTTGAATGTTTGCATGGCTGTTACAGTTTCTATTCAAATGCTCTGTTCGGCAGTTTGGTTCTGTTTGTGGCTGAGCTGTTTCAGTTTCTAAGTGTTTGATGGTTCTGGTGATCGCTTTGATGTTGCTGCTGTTACATAAGGGTTCTGTAGTGTTATATCTGGTTTAGGTGTAGTATTGTGTCTGAGTTTGGCATATTAACGCATGTAATAGTGTTGCATGTATGTAAAGGAATATCATGGGCTGCCAAAATTTTGAATGGAACTGTCTGGCGTGAAGATTGAGATGTGGACTGGTATGGCTCATTATGGGTCATTAGGTATTTTATTTTGCTGCCTGGTATGGTTCTGTCAAAGTATGGTACTTAAACTTATTTAATTTGTTGTCTAGTGGATGTAGTAATTTAATATTGACTTATTATTTGTTTTGTTATGCAGGAATTTAGTCAAAAGGCTGTTCTTTCTCCATGTTTGGCAGCTGAATGGCAGTTTGGTGTGGCTACCTTGGAGTGAGTAAGGCTGCCGGCTTTGATATAGATAGTATAGGTAGTTTTGTATAGTTGGCTGGTAGTATTAGGTATTTCTATGTTTACTGTTCTGGTAATAGTATTTGTATGTATATCTGTAAGTATAAGTGTATGTATATTTGTATACTATACCAACTAGTAGTATTTGTAGTTTCAATGTGTATTTAGATATGTGGAAGTAATCCTTGGAATGTATCTTGTGTAAGAATTTTTCCCTTTAATCTACATTATAATTTGAGTACCCTTAATTTGTAATTGAACTTTTAGACACATTTTCTTTGAACACATTTGAGTCTTAGTAATGCCTAAAATTTGTATTACTTCAACCATCAACTATATTGGAATCGATCTTGTTAATTAAAAAGCGAAACTTGTCGTCTAATTAATGTGTATCTAGTATAGAAAATCGAAGTTATATTTGACGTGGAAATCACTTTATGAAACGTGCTTAAATCGATCGATAATATTATTTAATCGGGATTTGATGACACGTCGACGTTAATTTTTCACGATTATCTAAGTTTCTTTATTTAACGACTCGTTACATTACCGATCTTAAATTGACATGAATATTAACTCAATAAGTTTGAAACAATTTTGCAATTTGATTGTAAATAGACATTGATAAATGTTTTGATGCAATATTTTCATTATGATTTGTGAATTTTGCAGTGAAAGCTTTCCAAGCCCACTGCCTTCTTGTGAGTGGGGATGACCTACGTACATTTCAAAGAGATTGAGAAAGCTAGATCAAATAATTAAGCACCATGTTCTGAGTTACCTTTTTTCTTCTTCTTTCTATGTAGTATATATGCATCAAAAATATAATATGTATAGACATCTGAATTCAAGTGTTCCATTCATATTTTCACCTACAAATTGCCCATGTAGCATCGCAAATAATGCAATTATTGAATGTGTGTTGCGAGCAAGATCACGATTTTCAACAATGATGATGGAAAATTAAATGAAACATTTTTAAAATATTGAAATCCTAAGAAATACCTCGATCAAGATATTAAAAATTTAATTTACTAAAAAAATGTTATTATGCTGATGTGTCAAGTTTAGATTGAAAGTCTTCTCCTATT
>JANIEQ010001027.1:0-21190 GCA_024708375.1 Oxalis stricta | reverse complement strand
GTAGTGTAGTTGAGACTAGTGTTGGAAGCTCTAATAAGGCATAAAGTTTGGGAAGGTATTGATTGGAAGGAATTGGAATTCTAATTCATAACACTACTAATCATCCTTTGGGTCAGAATTCCTGCGAGTTAACGTGTGATGCTTGAGAAAGTGAAAATAGAGAAATATGAATATGGGGTCTCGGTCGGATTCATTGTGAGTTGATGGTAGGTGTGAATCTTTGTTGGTGGACGATGGTTTTTGGGGCAAATGGGGAATTAGATAGGAAAGAACTATGGAAAGAGTTAGCGAAAAACATTAGTAAGAGAATAAAAAGGCCTTGGGTAAATAGCAGGAAGACTTTAATGCAATGCTAAGCTGAGACTTGAGAAGTTGAGATGGTGTTCCATTGGATGCGAGTTGATACATTGGATTTTGAGTAATGCTTGTGGGAGAGTGGACATTTTTGAGATGGCTAGCCAAGATTACAAATACACTTAAAGAGCTGCATTTGTTTTTTTTTTTAAAATTAAGATATCTGATTTAAATACACATTCAAATATTAAGATGTTGTCTCTAAATCCAAATAGAAATCTATTAAGACTATTTATTTTTTAAAATTTGAAATATCTCTGAATTATACAATTTATTTTAAAAAATATATATTTAATTTATATATCAATGAGAAGGTAATTACAAATGAACTCACTTATTTTTGAAATTAATTTTATAATTAAGAAATTTTGCAATTAAAAGAAGAAGACACAAAATCTCGTGAATTCGTCAAGAAGTTTGAAATGTAGCTGCAATATTAGTGTTTGTTGACATAAACTAATTTTATTTTAAAAAATCTGAAATCTACAACTTTAAAACAAATTAATTCCTTCAATTTAAATAAATATATAAATCCAAATTAATAGTATTTGATTAATATGATATTTAAAAGAAGAAGAGAATCATACTGTTAAAGGAAAAATAAAATAAAATAACATGGTGGGCAAAGGGTTTCGAAACCATGTATGTGTGGATGACAGCCCAAATTCAGCGACAACACCATTAAACACGCACGATTTTAACATCTTAATGATATTAAGTGGAGATATGAGGTCCGAACGAATCGGACGTAATTTAAGATACAATAAGTGATTTTAAGATAAAAAAACAAACGCTCTTAATAATATAAAATCTGAATCATTAAGATTAAGAGGTCTATTAAGTTCAAACAAATACTCCCTTAGTCCAATTACCATGATCGGAGAAGATGAGATACCATACAAACCGGGATAAGGCATTATTGAATATAGATTGTCGACATATGTATTCTAGAGTCTATGCGGATGTTCCGTGTTGTGGGGTTGTCCGATCATTCTCTAGTGCTTGTCCATTTGAAAGAGTTTATAAGGAGAAATAGGAAGACATTCAAGTTTTTTAACATGTGACAGTCTCATCCTCGATTTCAATCTATAGTGCAGATGACTTGGAGTAAGAAGACCGCTGAGGGGTTAAAGATGTATGTGTTATGGCATAAAATGAGAAATATGAAACAAGCTTTGAAAGACTCGAATAGAAGGGAGTATTCTGATATATCTAATGAGAGTGGAGCATACTAGGAAGCTTATAGGGAATACATGTGGCTTTGTAGAATGATCCTTTTAATGCCGGTTACTTGATAAGGAAAGAGCAGATAGTTTACCATTTAAAGGACCTTATGGAACAATAGAAAGCCTATTTCTGCCGAAGTCTCGGCAAGGAATTCTATTACTAGTATGCTTTTATCCGATGGAAGTATCATCACAAATCAAAGAGTCATAAGTGAACAAATGGTGGGGTTTTACAAAGATTTATTGGGGAAAGAGAGGAGAGAGGAGACGTACATGCTACTTAGATGAAGGGGTATTTATGAGAGGACCTCTAGTGTCGGAAGAAGAGTGCGACTAATCTTGAAGTAGATGTGGATGTTGTAGAGGTTAAAAAGGCATTGTGTGACATTGCCTCGTCCAAAGCACCGAGGAATATATGCATTACATTCCTTCTTTTTAAGAAAATTAGGATCTAGTTGGAGCACGGTTGTCTCAATGAGGCTCAATCGTTCTTTCGTACTGGATTTCGGCTAAGTACAATTCAAAGTGCAACAACGTTGACAATCATCCTAAAGACCTCGACGCCTCAAAGGATTAAAAGATTGCATGTCCATAGCATGTTATACTTTATTTTACAAGGTAATATCTAAAATTTTGACTACAAGATTAGCTAGGTAGTTACCTCATATTATTAGTCATGTGCAATTCTGCGTTTGTTGGGGGGAGATCGATTACGGACAACATTTTGGTTGCACATGAGCTAATGAGAAGTTATCATGGGGACTTGCGAGAATTATAGTGTGCTTTCAAGATTGACATCCGAAAAGCCTATGATTCGATCCATTGAGACTTTATTGAAGAAGTGCTAATAGGTTTAAGGTTCCATGTAAGATTTATAATGTGGGTTATGAAATGTCTAAGGGGTGTCCATTACTCTTTGATAATTAATGGAAGCATGGCAGGATATTTTGAAGGGAAGAAAGGTGTACGACAAAGGAGACCCGATCTCATCACTTTTATTTGTAATAGTCATGGAGTACCTCTCAAGATGTCTTTTGAATCCTCCACTTACAGTTCTCGTTATCATAAAGGCTATATTGAAATGAAGCTCACTCACCTCAATTTTGTTGATGATCTTGTCTTATTTTACTGATGGAGATATGGATTCATTAGATGGTAAAAGGTCGAGCTTACCCTTCTTTTTTTATGTGTCCGGTTTATATGTAAATGAGGACAAAAGGCTGTATTTTCTTGAATAATGGGGAATATGAATGTAGGGAGGATATTTTAAATGTTAGTGGTTTTAATGAAGGAACAATTGCCGCTTAAATATCTAGGTGTTCCCCTTATTTCCACTAGATTGAGGAAAGAAGCATTGTATTGAGCTTGTTGAAAAGCAGTACATTCGTTTAAATGGATGGGCTATTAGACATTTATCCTATGCTAGGAGATTGCAGCACACTAATTCTATCCTCGGGGAACAAGCAAGTTTATCGGAGCTTGATGTTTTTATTACCTAAGGCTGTAATTAAGAATATAAATGCTAAATGCGAGCATTTCTACTGGACTAGTACAGTAGGCTTCGAGTAGAAGTCATGTAGCTTGAAAAATTATATATTTGCCTAAGTCTGAAAGTGGTCTAGGAATAATTGATCTTGAGGTTTTGGAGATAAGCTTGTTGTGGGTAAACAAAGTGTCTTTGTGGAGTACTTGGGTTAACAAGATCAAGCTTGATAGATTGAGCTTCTCGAGTGTGAGGAAGCCACCTGATCCTTCTGCTTGCATGGTCGAATTTACTAAAAGTAAGACCTCTGTTTAAGCCTTTTATCAATATGTTGTGGGTGAATCAAAAGAAGCCTCATTCTAGTTTGATCCTTGGGCACATGGACATTCTTTTGATGGAGTTGTTCCATGATATCCAGTTTGCTGATGCGGAGATTCGTCGTGAGGCAAAAATAAAAGATGTTTGGAGGAATGGTAGGTGGATTCTTCCTTGTCCTGTTTCTGCAGATGTGGCAAATGCGTGGGAGTTGGTTAAAAGTGTGCAGTTCACAAGGAATACTAATAGAGACATCAGGTGGACTGCCTATAAATCTGGTACGTTCTCTATTTCATCCGGATATAATACAATTAAGAAAAAGAAATCTAAAGTTGCATGATATTCATTAATCTAGGGTAAGGGGGTTATTCCTAGACATAGTTTTGTGTTATTGGATGGTTCATTTGTGATAGATTGGCAGTTAAAGCAAGATTGTTGAAATGAGGAGTGTTAAATAGTACTGACTGTTGTATGTGTGGACAAGCTGTGGAAACTATGGGCACCTTTTCTTTGAATGTGTGTTCTATGGTGTGTATGGGAAACTGTAATGCCATTCTGTGAGGTGCATAGAAGACCTGGTAGCTGGAACGGGAATTGGCTTGGTTTAGTAGACATACTGCTGGGAAATCTGGACTGGCAAGCTTGAGAAGACTAGTGTTTACTGCTATGATTTACTACATTTGGTTGGAATGGGAAATAATGTTGATTTACTCAGGAGGGAATGACAGTACTACAAGGGTGATTCAGAAGATAAAAAATGCAGTGTTGTTGGCTGCAAATTGTAATAGTATATAGTTGATAGACTTATTGAGTAAATGGTCTGTCTAGTTTAGTAGTTTTATGGTAACAGTTTTAGGATGTTTTGTATTATGTATTTTGGATTTTTTTTATGAATAAAACTTTAATTTAAAAAAAAAAAAAAAAAAAAAAACCTCGACCTGTGAGCAGGCTTAAGGTTGATTGAAGCAAGATTACCGAATTGTACTTGAGCATGTAGTTGCCTAACTCAATAAATCATTTCGATTACGCATTTAATTGTACAGTGATTACCCATTACTACCGAGACATTAAGCATTGTTGTCAACCAAGATGTCGACTTCTGCCTAAGTCGATGACGATAGCCACTAGCTTGGCTTATGAATAATCATGAATTGCTTAAATAATTACTACATTTAAAGAATCCATCCGTCTCTCGCATGTTAGAATTATTTCACATAAATAAATAAATTGAGCAAAATTGCTCTACATTTAAAAGAATTCAACAAATATAAAATTTTGATCAATCAATATTAGATACTATTAACCTTTATTTAGTTTACTGTGTTGGGTTGTTTGTTCAAGTTCTTATTATTAGCAAACCAGTAAAAATAACTTTCGGGGTGTAATTTGTACATCATGATAGTTTAGGGTAAAGTTTAACTCTTCATACATGTACAGGGATATATTTCATATTTTAAAAAACCCTGCAAAATATCCAACAACGATCTCTGTGCCATTGACGCCATTGTTGTAGCTCTTCAGAAACCAAAACCCCAAAGGTTTATCCATTCCGTTCTTAACGAACAATGGCGTCTTCAAGCGAAGCCCACCACCACCAGGAGCATTCTATCATTTTTCCGAACTAAACAAAAACCCAGTTTTAGTATCGTTTCCAATATCAGTTTCCTTCACTTCATTCCAAACTCCAGCCAAAACCACTCTGTGTTTCGCCGCCTCCAAGTCGCAGACTAGACCCGTCAAGAATCGCTCCTCATCTACCGATAATACGAGGAGGAAGAAGAAGAATTATAAGAGAGGGAAAAAACTAGAGATGAAGATTTTGTTGTTGTGGATGATGATGATGGATTGGGCTTGAGCGATTTTCAAGTTTTACCATCTGGTACTGAAGGAATTGAGGAAGAGATTATTGAAAAGGCATATCCTGATGTAAATTCAGGTACATTCCGACTCCATTGCCGAAACCACTTATGCGGATTTGTGTTGGACGATCATGGAAAGGTTCTCATGGCTTCAAACAAGCGGATTGTGACCGTGGTCAGGTTTATTCTTCTGCTTGGGATATGACATTTTGCTTCAATCGGAGTAATTATTTGTTATGAGGGTAATATTTTGATTGTGGTGTAATTTTAAGGGATCGGTTCGTATTGTCTTCTGGCTCCAAAGCAATGGCATTGCCGTCTTTAGACTTCAGGGAATCGTGTGGTTAAATTTTGACTGATTAGATCGGAAAAGTTCAAAACTGGAGTAGAAACTAGGAAACTGCCTGATTATGTTGATATAATTTTCATGGGTTGGCAATTTAGACTAGAAAATGTCTGCATTTCTGAAGTTTGAACTTGCAGGACCTTAGAAGTTTGTTTACTATTTAGCTGAATGTTTAAAACTCGTCATTATATTTAAAGTAGGATAGTAGCGCAAATTTCATTGATAAATAATAGTCATTATGATGCAGCTTTTTATTGCGATTTTTTGTACATAGTAAGCATGCATGTATTTGCAAATTCTAGAAGAATCCAGTGACAGAGTTGACCCAGCCAATAGTAAACCATTGGAGTGTGTTGTAAGGAGAGTGTTCAGAAGCTCACAAGAGGATGAGTGTATGCTTCTATGTCCTGTTGATATGTAAGTAATTCAGAGTCAGATTAGAAAATTGCACAGATGCACATTTTCTCGTTTATATAACTATAGTGTCAAATATTGGATTTGTTGTTGCAGGCCTGTCCAAATTTTGAAGAGCACGAATTTCGAGGGGTGAGTCCGCTGTAAGCTTCTTCTCACAATTTTTGGACTTGAAATTTACCTACCCTTCATTTGAAGCTTTAGCTCTGGAGTTTTTCAACAGGAATATTTCATTTAAGTTTGTACATAGTGGCCTTATAGATTTTCTTTTATTAGAATATGGGCCAAGTATTTTTTTTTCTTGGTTGCTAACCCTTTTCCATTCTTTGCCTTTTTGATTTAGGTCAGTGATGAAGAAGTTGAAGGCATACTTCCCGAAGCTGATTATGCACTTGCCAAGATAAACATTCATCTAGTCTATAGTGGGTATTATATTCAGATTTTTGCTCTTTTCTTTATTCTGTTGGTGATTTAGGAAACCATTTTATGTTGATTTTCTTGTAAGTTCTGATTTAATATGTGTCTCCTCCCCTTTTCATCCACCCAGGTTCTGTTATACAGCTCGCGGAGGATTTTGCTACTCCGAAGAGGACATATTCGATTTTCGTACAGGCATTTGCTCTTCTGGAACTATTTTCTGCTTTTTGAGCATTTTAGTAGTTATGAATTCTCCACTGCAGGCAACATATTGACTTGGAATATATGCTATTCTTTTCACATTTTTCCTTTCCATGTGCTTAAAATGGGAGAAGAATACATTGTTAAGCAAAAATATAGACATGATAATTATTGGTTGAAACTTATGAACTTCCTTTCAATTGCTATGAAGTTTCTCAGAGACTCAGTCAGCTAAGCCAATGAATGTACTGTGTCATCAGTATTATCTACTTTCCCTTTTCGTGATACTTTATTGTTCATTCCATTGCTGTTCAGTGTGTACTCAAGATGTGTACTATCTGCACATTCTGGTTTCTAGGAGCTCGTACTTCTGTTTCTTTTAT
Source organism: Oxalis stricta (assembly GCA_024708375.1). NCBI lineage: Eukaryota > Viridiplantae > Streptophyta > Magnoliopsida > Oxalidales > Oxalidaceae > Oxalis > Oxalis stricta. The sequence continues at coordinate 14,192 of JANIEQ010001027.1, read as the reverse complement.
TGGGATTGTGCTCTGAATTTATGTATTTGAATAATGCTCGATAACATGTCCTTGTTCAACCTCAGATAATGGTCAAGATATAGAAGGCCTTCCAACTGAAGGTGTGGAAATTACATCCTTCAATGTGGTAACATGAGTAGCTTCATTTTTTCCTTGTCCTAAAATTTCAGCACACGATAAGATGCACTTCCTATATCTTTGTAAATAATACAAAGTCAGTGAGAGCCTGTAAGCTTTAGTTTTAATCTCCAGTTCCTATTCTTGCAGGATGGTTCTCATTACATGATTTATACACCATCTGATCCGCTTCTATTTGTTGCTGTCAAGGTATCATAAGTTTTTCATCTGCAGTTCTCTAATTGTTTCCATGTCTTCTACTAAAATTTTGAATTGAAATATCTAGAAAGGTTGTGCATGTAGATTTTGAGATTTCTAATTCGTGTATAAAGCTATTCAACGATGTGTTAGAATGAAACTTAAATCCATGGGTTCCCTTTGTGCAGGATGTGAATGGCATGTTGCAAATTGCTGATGACGTAACCATCTGAATTCTCTGTGATTTAAGTTTCTTATACGTCAACTTCTTCCCACGATCACCCCTTTGTTCATTGTGCATTTGACATTGTTTCTTTATATCTTATCATAATGCCATGTGCTTGGCCTTTTTCATTTTTGGTCTTTAAAATCATTGAAGATTTCCCTGTTTTACTTTCTTGGCGTGTATGGAAACAGGATCTCTTGGATGACTCAACGGTAACTGGCACCATAGACCGAAGAAACTGAATTTAATGCTTTGGTGGTATGTTGCTTTATATTTCGATCAAGTCATCATACAAATGAATGAATGATTACAAGTTAGACCTATACATTGGGTGGTTTTTGTCACCGTTGCAGGAGGAAGAGGCTGCTCTTCTAGAGTCATTGATGGGTGAGAGATGATACAGCCAGGGGGCATGGAGTGTTGCCCGGCTATTCCGGCGATAACTGCCAAAAATATCTCAGGCAGTTTTTTTTGTTAGGGTACTAGGAGAAAATGGATGTTTGTTTATTCTTGTACATTGAGAGGGGATCCGTTGACTCCATGAGTCAATTTGTCATTTTGACTTATAATGTTGAACGTTCGTTCTAACTATATCAGGGACTCAGATTAATTTTATTAAACTTACTTACAAACTGATGTAATTTTTTTCTTTCTTTTTCTCTTTGTTTTCTTCTTCAACTACGCCACTCTCTTCTTCTTCAATTGACGTGTCTTTTCTGTTTTAATTTCGTTATGGCTTTGCGGGTGCTGACCACTCGCCTTCTCGGCCGCCTAGTCTAAATTTTGTTCAGTGAATTTGTGTTGCCGTGAATCAAACTCCAATTCCATTGTTCTTTGTTGTAATAAAGCTGATGACTTTTTGAAATGCTCTGCCCAGATATGCCTTTCCGAATCCATTATTATCACCAAACAAGATTGGATTTTCTAGTATAGAATTTTTTCTGCCTAGAATTTTATTGCTAAGAAATTGGCAAATTGACATTCGTGTTAATCATTAATACTTATTTCCGTACAACCGTAGTCCAAATCATTCCTCCCTCAGCTATGAATAAAGCTCTTTCGGGTAGTTATACAATTCTCTCTCAGGATGCATTACAGGATGGATGCTAACTACCCACCCTAATCTCTAACGAAATCTTTAATCGTATATCAGATTGCCAACAGAAGCTCTTTCGGAGGTAGTATATAATTTATTTATGTACTTTCTATTTACTCCGTATATATCTACGTCTTCATGTTGACGTTGATGTAGCGCTTAGGTGATATCTAACGTTCATCTCAGTTTCAGATTAATGGAATTGAATTCTCAAGATAACTGTCCATTTTATTCGATCGAACTTGATTAGCACATGAATTTCTGACTCAACAATTTTATCATTGCATTAAAGCTTGTGGGCAGGATTTTATATTGCGAGTGATTGAGCACTTTTGTCTCCCATTTTAGAAGCAACAAAAATGGAGTATGGAGAGTTAGGACGAGGTCATTCGGTGTATCATACATGTGTTCGTTCATCCATACATTTTCGTCTGTATTTGCAATCATACATCCTTAACCTAATCTTAAATCATAAATTCGGAGACAACACACTTGGGCCTTAAATTTATTCACACATATGGTTATGATGTTCTTGCAAGTCTTTATTTTAGTTGTTACAATCATAGTAAAGGTGCATATATATATATAGTGCATATATATATAATAGTCTCCTAGATCTGGTCGGCGACATGAATACGTAGTATCGAGTCAAAATTAAAATTGAAATTGATATTAAGCTTTTTGTAGCAGAAAAGCTTTTGAAGTTTTGGATGAACTGTTAATTTTTTTATTTATATTCTGATCATTATCCGTGCACTTTAGGACTAAATTCGCGTTGATCATGTAGGTGAAATTCGAAATTTGGAATCATCATATACCAGGGTCAAACTGATAATTTAAATTAGTACTACTAATATATTTAATCTTTGAAGATATGTTAATTTAATTTATTGCGGACAAATAGGACGGCAATCAAGCTACTAAAGCACTTCGTAGTTTTAGGGTAGCTTCGAATCTTTGCTAAACATGGCGAAATTCTAATCGATCCTGAACATCAAACAAATCTCAAATTATTCTTATAGAAGAATTGGATCATGGTAGTCTCTTTATTTGAGTTCATGAAACCCTATACTACACTATCAATATCGGAAAGATCGATGGATTCCAGTTGAAATCCTTCACTCGAGTATTTTTTATTCATCGATTTGGACTACATATGGGGCAGTCCGTTACCTTACCGCTTGGCTGCACCCCATTTTCCTAAAACAAAACACGGCCTCTTAAAAGTCCATCCGAATAATCAAATAAGTACTTTGATATGTTTTGATATATTTGATATAGACTCAATTTAAGGGTAGGATCTATTCCATCGACAGCTCTCTAGTTATATGAAAGGTTAATTGTACACGAATGTTAAGATCTCCCAAAATCATATGTTTACCAAAAAAAGATCTCCAAAATCCTAAGATTGTACCTGAATGTAAGCGTTAGAGTTCGATCTACCATTAAAATCATCACGTCGATTCCTAGCAGCCCATTATATATCACTCAAGTACACTCACATAGTCAACACCTCCCTCTTTCAAATCCACTTTCAATGGTCTAATTCTGTTAACTTTTTTATGACTTGACTCCTCTAACTTTCTATGAATATGAATTTAGTTCAAAATCAACTCGCATGTGACAGATAACTAATGGTATAAAAATTTCACACTCCTTTAGTCTGTTTATATATCCTTTTTCTTTTTTCCTTTTTTTTTTTTTTTTTTTTTTTTTTTTTTTTTTTTTTTTTCTTTTTTTTTTTTCTTTTTCCTTTTTTTTTTTTTTTCTTTTTTTTTTTTTTTTTTTTTTTTTTTTTTTTTTTTTTTTTTTTTTTGTGCCACTGTAAAATAATATTCATGAAATAATTTATTCCAACTATATATGACATAATTAAACCACTATGCACATGGTTATTAATCACTTATCATTATCACTTTCTCAGTCATCGGATCCCAGACTAATTTTGTTAAAATTATTGTTAGGCACAGATATAATACAAACATCATGTAAATACTATATCCATCTCAAAATAAATGAATTTTTTTAATATAAATTATATTAAAAAATTTGTATCTATTTTGAGATCAAAATAATATTATATATTTTGAGACGGAGGTAATAATTCTTATGATAATATTTACACAAAGCCACTTTCAAAAGAAGTATTTACTCAAAACCAAATTAATGAAATAAAATTGCTCTATTATCAACTTCTCTGCTAGACATTGATTTGTGTGTTCGTTTATGGATCTGCAATTAATCATGTTTGAATTACTGTCAATACATATATAATATTTACTATTTGATTAACTAAAAAAATAAGCTTAATGAAATAATTTATTCTAACTTCGTATCATATAAGACCACTAAGGTTATCAAATAAGTTATCATTTCCTCAGTCTTTGGTCCTTTAAAGACTACATGACGACGATCTTCAAAAAAAGAAGAAGAAAAGGCTACATGATGATGGGAATTGATACTATATTGTCAATAGAATTTTCCTGTGAATGGGAGTGGTTGAGAGGTTCGATTCCTTAGTCAAAAGCAATAATGGATTAATTTAGGTTCGCACTATTCGTTAATTTAAAACAAAATTTAACTTTAATTATGAAATTAATTAACAAAGAAAAATTAGAAAAAGAAAAATCGGAAAGAGAATATTCTTTCACTTTCAACAAGGATGGAGGAGAGACTATCCATGTGCAAGAGCAGTACAAAAGTTAGTTTTAGTGTAATATATTATTTCGATACTTAAAATAAATACAAATTTTCACGTATAATTTATATTAAAATATTTGTATGTAGACCGAGGAAAGAATATATAAAATATAATGATGAAATATTTTCAAAATTATTCATGTTAGGAAAAAAGTAAAAATACATAATTCATCTTAAAAATGGATCCGTAAGTAATTCTATTAATTATATATGTCTCGTAAATGTATTTTTTTTATTAATTTTAGATTATATAATGGGATAGTTCTTCCTACGGCTATGAATGATTGATTGATGATTTTCGGGATGAACCGTGGCCAACATGCTTTAGTTCCGTAAATGTATTTTTAACTTAACCTAATTTGATTCTGATTTCTTCTTTAGTCTCTACTACAATAAGAGTGAACGATCACATCAATGATCTCATTAACACTACATTCTAATGAATAAAAATTCAAAAAACAGGAGTCGCAAAATGTGTAAATTAACTTAAAATAATTTGCATAAAGACTTGAGTAACTAACCCATATGAAGACTTCTTTTTTTTTTTTTTTGATTCAAGTAAACAACCCATTGTGGTCATGAATTTCTTGTGGTAGATTTTTAACTTACTTGTTTGTTATCCATGCCTTACTAACCCCTTTAAGAATTTGCTCTAACTTCTTCCGAAACTAATTAAGCCGGAGTTGTTTTGTCATGTTTCTTTCATATGGTATACCTTTCTGCTTGGGACTGAAAAACTCTAAAAAATCGTAAATACGATTAAGAATAAGCGCGAATTAAACGAACATCGATCAACAAACTTTTTAAAAGTTACTAATTTTTAACCATCTTCAAAAACATAGACAGTGCGCACTTATAGTAAAAGAAAAATATAAAAGAAAGTAATTAGGCCAAGGTATTTCTGAAAAATGAATTAGTTTGAAAGAAAACAATTGATTTCATTTTAGATTCTCTCAAGTTATCATATACTATTCCGCATCTTATTTCAAAAAACCTCGATCTATATATACCTCCATTACTCTCCCAAAGCTCCTCACTAAAACCTTTCTTCACTCTCACTGTTCTGTACCATCAATTTAGTGACTGAAAGATCTATTTATACATATAATACAAACGTCTAAAATTCATATATACTCATTCTCCCTTTCATACACCAGAGATATGGGTGCCACCACCACCACAACAACAAAGAGCCAAAACCACCACCATTACCACAACCACCAAGTCTTCGACGTCTCTATAACTGTTCCTCCCCAGAATGGATCCAAATGCTTTGATGACGATGGCCGCCTCAAGCGAACTGATACCTAATTACTATAGCCATTGCGCCTTTCCTCTCTTTTGACCATATTTTCCTTGGACAGTACTGACTAGAGTTTATATATACATATGTTTGTTTACAATTTTTTTCCAGGAACTTTATGGACAGCGAGTTCTCACATCATAACGGCCGTTATTGGCTCAGGAGTTCTCTCTTTAGCTTGGGCCATAGCTCAGCTTGGTTGGGTGGCTGGCCCTGCTGTCATGCTCTTGTTCTCATTTGTCAGCTTCTATACCTCTTCCCTCCTCTCTGAATGTTACAGGGTCGGCGATCCTGTCTCCGGAAATCGAAACTACACTTACATGGATGCAGTTCACACCATTCTAGGTAAATTTATAATCCCTCCGAAATATTCACTTTCCGATCATAAATATTACCTTTGTCCCAAAATAACATTAACACGAACTTGATCATTTTTTTCAGGTGGCTATAAGGTTAAGGTTTGTGGTATAATTCAATACTTGAATCTCTTTGGCATAGCCATAGGTTACACCATTGCAGCATCGATCAGCATGATGTGAGTTATATTAGTTTTAGTTTCTTTTGCTACACTACTCTGGTGTTTAAGTCAAAAGTAGCTCATGTAATTTGTTTCTTAGGAAAAATGTTTTGAATTGTTGCTTAATTAGTTACCTGTTAATTATTTGATATTGTCAGGGCTATTAAAAGATCAAACTGTTTCCATGACAGCAATGGGAAAAATCCTTGTCACATGTCCAGCAATCCATATATGATCTTATTTGGATGTATTGAAATCCTGCTTTCTCAGATCCCTGACTTTGATCAACTATGGTGGCTATCAATTGTTGCTGCGGTCATGTCCTTTACGTACTCTGTCATTGGTCTCGGCCTAGGAATTGCGCAAGTTGTAGGTTAGTTAATTAGAATTGTCTGCTGATTGAGATTGTTAACTTTGTCAGTTTAATCAATCTTCAACTGACTAAAACTTTTTGATTCTTTGATTGCATATTAATGAAGCTAGCGGATTTTTCAAAGGCAATCTCACAGGAATTAGTATTGGAAGCAGTGTTACGGAAACTGAAAAAATTTGGAGAAGTTTCCAAGCTCTTGGAGACATAGCTTTCGCTTACTCCTTTTCGGTTATCCTCATAGAAATTCAGGTTTCTATAAAATATTTCTAATCCAAAATAGTGAAATTACATTTTTAAACATTGCCATGTGAATTATTAAATGATTATCTTTTTCCAGGATACGGTCAGATCTCCACCGGCAGAATCTAAGACAATGAAAAAGGCCGCAAAGCTAAGCATTTCGGTGACAACAATTTTCTACATGCTGTGTGGTTGTATGGGCTATGCAGCTTTCGGAGACCAAGCTCCAGGAAATCTCCTAACTGGTTTCGGATTCTACAACCCATTTTGGCTTCTAGACATCGCCAATGCAGCCATAGTAATCCACCTCGTTGGAGCATATCAAGTATTCTGCCAACCCATTTTCGCCTTCGTAGAAAAACAAAGCACTCCAAAAATGGCCAGAGAGTTGCTTCATTACGAAAGAATTCAAAATTCCTGTTCTAGGTATATGCACATATAACCTGAACCTCTTCAGATTGGTTTGGAGAACAATTTTCGTGATCGTAATCACGATCATCTCGATGCTGCTCCCTTTCTTCAACGACGTTGTAGGTATTCTTGGCGCATTCGGATTTTGGCCCCTGACAGTGTATTTTCCTGTGGAGATGTACATTGCGCAGAAGAAGATTCCGAAATGGAGCACAAGATGGATTTGTCTTCAAATGTTAAGTATGGCTTGTTTAGTCGTTTCAATTGCAGCAGCTTCTGGCTCAATTGCTGGAGTCATCCTAGACCTAAAGGTTTACAAGCCATTCAAAACTAGCTACTGATTCAAATTTCCTAGTTATTGAATATTCTGGGCTCAACTTTTTCTGTAAAAGGTCCTGGAACTGGATGGTGTATGTATTTGTAAGGTAATTAAATTTAGTAAGCTCCACTTCTAAATTGTGTCATAATTTCGAATATGGAGCTCGATTTCGGGTTTCCCGATTATTATGAATGTTTCCGATTTGATGAAATGTATACCAATCACTTTCTACCATGTAAATGTGTCGGGCATTTCGGCCAACTCCAAATGTCGGGTAATAAAAATACATAATATAATATTTAAAATGATTTTTTATAGTGTAATGTTGCAGTCTTTAAACGTTAAATGCCATTCCATTATCATCGGGAAACTACAAAATTAAATTGAAAATTTCAATTTCTTTCACCTCTTCGACTAGTATAGTTAACCGATTATTAATTAGTGTAGTTAACTCAATTTTTTTTTTTGAATGTAGTTAACTCAAATTATAATATTTTATATCAAATAAAAATATTTTACATAATTTTTTTATCAATTAATCAGTGTAGTTAACTCAAATTATAATATTTTATATCAAATAAAAATATTTACATAAATTTTAGTAGTCTATACGTTTTTTTTTTTATTTATAATAAACTGTACTAGTTAAATAACTCAATTTAAAGATGTTTCATTGAACAACTATATGATTAGAGGTAAATGTATCATCCCTCAGTTCACCAATCAGAATATAACTCATATGTATCATAAAAAAAAAAAAGAATATAACTCGATGTATAAGGTATAATCTCATTCTTTTGAAAATTTGAAAGATTTATGTTAAGAGCATAACTCAGTTTTACTACGTACAGTATAGATAAAGAAAAAAGAATGTAAAGCTTTATATTTAATATAAAATATTATAATTTGAGTTAAGCTATATTAATTAATAATGTGTTAACTATAATGGTTAAAGAGGGTTATAGATTGAATTTTATAGTTTTTCTATAAAAGTGGGATGTCATTTAAGCTTAAAGAGTGCAATTCAATTATAAAAAAAAAAATGAGTGCAATTCACTCTTTAGAAAAATCCTATCAAAAATTGATTCGTGAACTGAAATAAATAAATAATGACTTGTATGTCCTTATTAATTACACAATTTATGAAGTATATTCATTTTTCTGAATTTAATAGCGTTATTTCACAGGGAACTAATTTGGTCACGATTTCCATTAAAATTGATAATCATGTTGTTCATCCTACAGTTCTTCAGTCTCTTCAGTCTTCACGACAACAATCTAATCTCAGGTACTTGACGTCTAAAAGGGCTTCGAAAAGCGTTTACAAAGTCCAAGAACCTTGATGATCTTGGCGGCCTGAGATAAATCTTAAGATTTTGCCCGAAGAGGTAGTCACTACAGAATTCCAATTGGGTATGCTATTGGATTCGACGATAGATAAAATTACAACAAATATGGAGGAGTTCCTAGAAGAAGTTGCTCTTAAAACCCTTCCACGCCAATCCCTGATTCATTAGTAGTAGTAGCCTTGACTACTTATTTTCTCTTTTGGATTAATTTAAGTGATAGGCTTCTCGATGAAAGAAAATACGGAGGATTTTTGGAATCACATCTTTGTTTTGCTTTGTTTGATGTTGATCTCTGACTATGTGCAATAACTCTTACCAAGAGTTTGATCAGGATACATATTTTTGCTTTGCCTATGTTCTGTGAACACCAAAACAGTGGAATTAAATGTTGTTCTATCGTGGGCATGAGGAGTGTAGTTGGTGTGGAATGGAGATATAGTGTTGCGAATGGGTAGTTTGCTAAGGGCAAGCTTTGATTGGTTGCTTTGTTTATACTAATATTTACTATCGGTAAATTGAAGGGGATAGACTAGAGGAGGAGTAATGTGTTAGGGAGAGGTGATTGAGGTTGCCAGGCCTCACAAGCGAGAGTTGTGTTTACTAATGTCCCCTATGTGGTTCAAAGGTGTCGCGATTGTTAGCTGGGTGCTAGGCTTGCTTAAATATCGGGACGTGTGTTAAAGCAAACTTGGTTTTTAGCTCAGGTGTTTTTGTGGTTGATGTATTCTTGATTTATTTTGGCAGAGGTGATGATCGATGTTGATTTTGTAGTGGAAGATATCATCAAGTCTTTTGCACTACTTGATGCATCTATTAAATAGGTAATAAGACTTGCGCATGTCTAGTTCGTAGTGATCTAATCTTTTCTGGAGCGCCCTCTTCTTGCACGGTTTGTGCCGCTACAGGCCTATCCGTGAGTAGCCCTGAGCTAGAAGAGGAAGAATACTTCCTAGTATAAGCCTTATTTCAAAGTTAGATGTATGGCTATCCGTAAGGATATGTGCTTTCCGTCCGGGCTTGTCTTGGAGAGAGTGTAAAAGCTTCCAGTCCGTCTGTTGGGGTCTGTCCCGTTTCGCCTTGGCTCACTTCACTTTATATCGGTCTGTGTTTTAGGGGAACCTACTTCATTAAAAGCGAAGGGAAAGCACACCAAAAAGCAGAGTTGAGGGAAGACTCGTGTACATGTGGGCGAACTTTACTTTTGTAAAGTTTCTTTTTTCTCCCAGTCGAGAGATAAAGAAAGGGCGCACCTTTCGTGCTCGCATTTTGTATATTCTAGCATTTTGTATATTCTAGCGGCATTGTTTTGTCTTTGTTAAATCTTTTGAGATTTTTGTTAATTCGCCTCCCAAGCTAGGCTTACGACATTGATCCCTAATTAATAATCACATACGTTTCTATAGTCTTTCATCCGAAAATTATTAATCGGAAAAGTAAACTAGCCTCGGTCATCTTGTAATTTGATTCTTTATTTAATAATAATTCATCCCCTCTTGTATAAAAAAAAATAAAAATTACACAATTTATTAGATTCTGCATTTTCTTATGTTAACATAGTAAATTAAACTGAGGGCATGATTAGAGAAATCAACTAAAATATGTACTGATGTCATTAAAATTTAAAAGACACTAAAATGGATGAAATCAAATTTTATTAAGCAATATTTTACGTGGACTAGATGGAAGTAATTGGCCTTGTTCAAAACGTTTAACATCTGTGAATGGGAATCATCAATTCAGCTTAACCCACTAGTCAACTCATTGAAATTGGAGACCTCGAAGATGTACATAGTTTAACTTTGAAAGATGAATCGACATATAATCAATTGATTGAGAACTAGGATTTGGAAAATCTTCTAAATCCGATTAAGTTATTTTGACATAAATTTAGGACGTGCTATTCAAACATTATTGCACCCAAAATCAAATCAAATCAAATCGACTCTGACCAATCATATAAATGAATACATCAGTAAATGGATGGCACATATAGAAAGAGGGACATGTGCTTGATGTCCGACTCATGGACAACATCAAATATCAATATGCCTCACATCAGTATCTCCATGAAAATCACATGATTGAATCTTGACCAGTCGGATGAACAGGAAAACAAATATGGTTAATACAAATAGACTAATGTCGATGCAGCACAATCCTTTTCCGACTGGAACAAGAAACTGTTCGTTTCACGAAAATAGCACGAGACATAATCCCTATAATAAGATGCTCAGCCAGAACAACAGATCACATCCAAGCATTGCCAATAAAAACACAGTTTTATTCATAATAATGGTTATATAATACTTTCCCCTAAATAAGCAAAGCCACGACATTAGCAAGGACTCAAAAAATGCTAATACTATAGAAGGCCTGGACTAAGAAGCACCGGATTTACAGAAACAAGTCAGCTGCATTACTGCCTACGTACGATATTGGTAGCTTACTCTGTAAGTAAGGATTTTCAATGACGAACGACGCTTCACGTCATTCTCTGGGACACTTAACTCACTTCCCTGGACCTACAAAAATCGTACGAAATGATCAAACATCATTCTCTTGAAAAGTTTTATAACAGAAAACGAGCATTGATAATGACAATTTTTACAGAAGCTACTTACAATTTCACCAGGAACTACTGCATATCTCTCAGAAGGTGAGATCCAGGTTTTCCTGTCAAAAAGATAATTATGGAGAAATGAGAGAAACGTCTAGAAATTAAGCTACTTCTTAAAACACCCAAATAAATGATTCCCACAAGGAATGTCTGACGGTGAAAATAATGCACCTGACGTTAGATCCACACTTGAGGTCTCTATTTGTTGCCCACTTGCTCCATCAACACTCAGAGCTTCGATTATCATTGGAATGTTCCTTTATAATAAAAAAACAGAGGTCAATACGCAATAGCTAGGAGATACCATATTATAAATTTTCTAGGGGGTTGTGAAGAACATGAGAGCTAACCACTACGTAAAGTTGTTAGCTTTTTACATTTTTAATGCAGAATGTCAAATGAAAGCCTGTTTCGTTTTTTACAAGTTCTCATAGTTTCTCATCGAGTACAATGACATAAAGTACAGAAGTGAAAGAGAAAATAGAAGCAACCTTATATACACATAAACAAAAATATTACCTATCCTTTGATTCCCCAAGGCCAAGCTGTCCATTAGTACCTCTTCCCCAGGAAAATACATTTTGGCGTTCCGTAACAGCCAGTGTATGCCTCCATCCACATGAGATTTGAACCACCCTCTGTCAGAAATAAATAAAAATAAATGTGAGTTGAAAGTGAAAGTGAAAGTGAAAGAGAGAAAAAAACCCGAAGAACTGATATTGAAGTTAAAACCAACTTCAGAACAAGGTACAACAGGATGAAGAACGTGCCTGATCATGGGGGAATTTAACTTGCACAGGAGAGCAATGATCAACATTGTCACCAACTCCAACCTGTCCAAACTACATGGAAGAACAGAGAAGTTTAACCTAAAATTTATACATGCATTTTAAAAGAAGGGACAGTCATACTTTTGGCCCTTGAAATATGCCACTTTTGATATCTAACTAAATAAGACGCTAAACTAATTGTCTGCAAATCTGGGACCTTGAACTTTCAAACTGTATAACACAACTTGGACCCTGTCATTACTCATTAAACTGTACGTGGGTGGGTGAGTTAAATGTCACAGCCACATCAGATAGAATGGTCCTATCTGTGTTACAATTTGAACGTTCAAGGCCAATTAGATAGTCTCAGATGTAACAAGTGTCATAGTTCGAGGGCCAATAGTACCATTATCCCTTAAAAGGATTATTGAGGAAGGAGATGTTCTCAAATCTCAACCTTATTCCATCCCCAGCCATAAAGTTTTCCATCACTGGTAAGAGCCATTGTGTGTCTCCAGCCTCCTGATATCTGAAATTTATGTTTTCAAGAAAAGATGAGGCATAATAAGGAACCAAAAAGGCAGAAACAAAAATCATCGAATTAGTTAAACGTAGAACTAATCTAAATCTAAAAGAAAATAAAAAACAATCACCTGAGAAATATGACAGCCCTTGAACAGCTTACCAGCTTGTGAGGAACGAGGTGATCTTCAAAATCTCCATGACCGAGTTGTCCATATTTGCTCCATCCATAGGTGTATAATTTTCCAGTATTTGAAACGGATATTGTGTGTCGCCATCCACATGCAACCATAACCATTTTCTCAACCTGAAAATTCTCAATAAACCTGACATTGAATTCTCATGCTCTTTTGCATTACATAAAAATTTCAAAAAGCACATATACATTCCAAAAAGGGTTTTTTAACCTACATTGTTGCCAAAAACTTTCTCTGGAACTGAGCGATCATTTCTGTCACCTAAACCCAAGTTTCCATGATGACCCCAACCCCATCCGTAAAGCTCTCCATCTTCAGTAACTGCTGCTGTATGTTCTGCACCAGCTGCTACCATCTTGATAGGTATCCCCTAAAAAAATGAAATGTGACCGATGTAAAGCATGAAAATTAAATGCCCGTAAACTATATATAAAGCATTAATAGCTGACAACACCATTGAATCTTGAACCATAACGAACCAGATATAATTCTTGAAATTCAATATTACCTGAAATGTTTGAATTTTTGAGGCACGGGAGAGTCTTCAATAGAGTCAAGACCAAGTTGACCATTTTGATTTCTTCCCCAGCTTCAAAAGAGGGAATAACTTGAAATATTAGAGCACATTCAGAAGTTCTGGAACTATACTGGCAAGTATGACTGTTTAGAGTTACTGTTATAATCAAAATCATAAGTATTACATGAAACTTCCAAGACCCCATTTACCAAAGAGATAGTCATGCTACCATTGACAAGCACAAAAAATGACTTGATATTTGGCCACATGTGAAAAACTAATCAGGTAAATGTGCACGTGACTTCTCAAATAAAGAAGAATCATCTCTAAGACTAAAGACTGTTCCGGATGCTCAGTAGTTGATAGAGTATCACTTTTATCATTATTTTGGAGAGGAATGCATTTATTAAATAGTAAAGGCAATCCCTTTGCCTCCAAACATGAAACTGGAATTGTTGTAACTTTGGAAAAGGAGAAAAATTGAAACTGAAAAGAAGATTACCAACCTCAGGACCTCGCCTGCCACTGTAACTGCCAAACAATGGCTGTCCCCACAAGCAATCTGCTTTACCCTTATCCCTTGCAATGCTTTAATCGGCAGAGGAGTGAACAGATCACTAGAATTTCCATGGCCCAGCCTCCCAAAGTCACCCCTGAAAATGTAACAAATAGATGATAGAATTACTTTCTGTTTTTACATTAAATATAATGGAAAGAAAG